>LNAC01000300.1:1903647-1914263 GCA_002007465.1 Ailurus styani
ATTAGGAGTCTCTTATGGTTTGTCTCCTTCCCCATCCCATCTTGTTTCATTACTTTTCCCTCCCAACCCCCCACGACCCCCCACCCTGCCCCTCAATGACATGGATGGAACTGGAGGGTATTATGCTGAGTGAAATAAGTCAATCAGAGAAAGACAATTATCATATGATCTCTCTGATATGTACCTTCTCTTTTTTTCCTTGATTAGTCTTTCTGTGATTTTTTTAAAATTTCTTTGAGAGAGAGCAAAAGTGGGTGGGGGGGAGGTGGGGGGAGAGAGGGCCTTACGCAGAACTCTGTGCTGAGCGTGGAGCCCAGATGTGGGGCTCCATCTCACAACCCAGAGATCACAACCTGAGCCAAAACCAAGAGTCTGACACTTAATCCACTGTGCCACCTAGGGGCCCCTACTTGGATCAGTCTTTCTTTACATTTAATTTGGTTTTCCTTTTCCCGTTTCTTGAGGTAGATGCTTACATCTGTTCTTTTTAATCTTCATTCTTCTCTATTATATGTATTATGGCTCTAAATTCCCTTAAATTACACTGTTAGCTACATTCCACAAATTATTCAATTCAAATATCTTCTAGTTTCCAGAATGATTTTTTTCTTTGATCCTCTTGCATATTTAGATATTTATTGTTTAATCCCTAACTTTGTGAATTTTTAGCATTGTTCTTCTCATTGATATCTAGTATATTTCTGCTGTATCCAGAGAAAACTCTCTGAATTGTCTTATTTATTTATTTAAAACACAGTGGAGGGAGGGGCAAAGGGTGAGGAAGAGAGAGAGTCCCAAGCAGACTCCCCCACTAAGTGCCGAGCCCAACATGGGGCTGAATCCCATGACCCCGAGACCATGACCTGAGCTGAAATTAAGAATTGGTTACTTAGCCACCCAGGTGCCCCTCTCTGAATTATTTTAATCTTTCAAAATTTCTTGTGAATTGTTCTATAGTTTAGCATATGTCAATTTGGGTAAATGTTCCACGTGCACTTAAAAAGAAAATAGTTTGAGAGTGAACCAGTTTTTTAATTGTATGGTTCAAATCCTCTGTATTCATACCATTTTTTGTCTGCTTGTTCCATTAGTTATTGAGAGGGATGTGTTAAAAATCCTTTACGAAGTTTGTGGATATTTCCATACCTCCTTTGTGTCCTGTCCATTTCTGCTTTATATATTTTGAGACTATGTCATTATGTTCTTACAAAGCCAGAATATTTAATATTTTTGGTGAGTTGACATTTTTGTCATTATGAAATGTATCAGTCTGCTGTGGTCTTATTTTCTGGTCTTGTTTGAGAATGCCTTCATTTTTGAAAGACATAGAGTATAGAATTGTAGGTTGGCATTTAAGTTCTTCAGTACCTTAAAAACATTAATTCCTATGTGCTTTGACTTTCGTTGTTTCTTTTAAGAAAACAACCATCTTATTTTTTTTAACAACTATCTTATTCTTGCTTCTTTGAATGTAATGTCTCTTTTTTTTCTCTGCTATTGAGATTCTTGCCTTTTGGTTTTCAGTGTTTAACTATTATATTCTTAGCTGTAGTTTTTTTTTTTTTTTGTAGTTGTTCTGTGTAAGGTATCCCATGCTTCTTTAAAATATGGCTTGATATCTTTTAACAGTTTGGGAAGTTCTCAGGCATTATCTCTAAATATTGCCTCCTATCTATTCCCTCCCTACTCTCTCATCTCCAAATTTATCTGCTATGCTTTTATAGTCTTTTTGCTTTTTTCTGTATTTTCCATTCTTTTGTCTTTCTGTGCTTGTCTGACTTTTTCCTAAACTATATTCCATTTTATAAAATCTTTCTTAAACTGTATATAATCTACTATTAGATAGTAGAATCTACAGTTATTTTTTATATATAGACTTCTTCATTTGATTCTTTTTCTATAGTTTTCAATTCCCTGTTGAAATTCTTCAACTTGCCTTTTAATTCTTTGGACGTATGAAACATACTTATTTTTAAGGCTATGCCCGATAACTCCATTATCTATGTATCCTGTGTATTTGTTTCTAGTATCTGCTTTTTCTTTCTATCCTCCCTCCCTTCTTTCTTTCTTTCCTTCCTTCCTCCCTTCCTTCCTTCCTTCCTTCCTTCCTTCCTTCCTTCCTCCTTTTTTGTCATTCATATCTTCTCATTTTCCCCATTCTTATTTTAAAGATATTTTGCGGCTTTATATCATATTATGCTTCTCTAGAGAGAATTTCCTTTGGCTTCTGATGAAAACCTAGGCTAGGACCACTACCAATCTCAACCTCAAATCATCTTAATCCAACAAGGAAATGAATTTATTCAAAGTTGGGCTTTAATCCTGGTGAGAGGTGATCTCTTTCCAGACTGTCTTTACTTCTAGAACACAGACCTTCTGGTTCACACATCAAAGCCTGGGTTATTACCAAAGCATTGCCTCTTCAGTGGACTCAGAGTCTTAAAAGCTTTGTATAGGTTTCTCAGCCTCTTCACCACTGCTTTCAGTATTGGCAAGCAACTTCAGGGGAAAAGTCAAACAAATGCTGGACTCAGCACTTTAGGTTTCCTTTTCCCCTAGATATTGGACATACAAATCTCTACTTTTTAAGGTCTTTTAAATAGCTTTTGCTATATTTTAAAAATATATTTTGCCTTGCTTTGCTTAAAGAATTGCTCTCAGCAGGAAGGTAGGTTCTAAACAATCCAGATTGCCATTGCAGGAAGTGTAAATCCCTGTCATCTCTTGTCAATTTTATTGCAATATCCTCTTAACTATTCTTCTCCCAACCCCTTCCTTCTATTCACAGTTTAGCAGAATGACCCTTCCAAACATGTGTCATATCATGTGATTCTCTTTGCTCAAAATCTTCTAGTGGCTTCCATTTTTGGAAAAGAAAAAGCCAAAAAAACTTGTGAAGATCTACAAGGTCCTGCATGATCTGGCCTCCCCTCTGAGGGAATGGCCTCATCAAAAGAAAACTGGTAGAGACAGAATAGAATTTCAACTAAAAGGCATTAATGGGGATAAAGAATGACATTACCCATGGTAATAAAAGGAGTAATCCTTCAAGATGATGTAACAATCATGAATAAGTGTACACTCAACATCGTAGCCTCAAAATATTTTAAATTAAAAAGGAAAGATTACAAGTAAATATTGATAAATCCACATTCTTAGATATTTTAACACATTCAGTAATTTATAGATCAAGCAGATAAAACATTAACAATAAAATACTTGATGCCAAAAATAATAAACTTTATCTGACAGGAGAGAGGGCATACACAGAATAATGTTTAAGGACATTGTATATTTATAAAAATTATCCATATAAAAGGTCACAAAGCAAATATCAAAAAGTCATGAAACTCGTATTTTATGTATCTCTGACCATAATGCAATTAAGTTAGAAATACTTTTACTTATAGCATAAATATTTTTACTAAGTATTTTTACTTATAGCGTAAAACACCCCTAAATATTTTTACTTATAGCATAAATCACCTTGAATTTCAAAATATTTTGAAACAGAATTTCAGAAAATACTTAAGTGTTTAAGAAACTAGAAAAAGAATAACAGTAAATGCAATGAAGGTATAATGAAAGAAATAACAGTAGTAAAAACAGACATTAATGAAATAAAAACAAAAATACTAATGAGAATTAATAAAACCAAAACCTGGTTCTTAGCAAGACAGGTGAGGGGAAGAAAAACAGAGAAGAGAGAGAGAGTCGTACAGACTAGTTTTGTATAGTTTCATATAGACTAAATCTTTAATGAATAAATAACCTCTGTTCTGTACAAACCATTTCAAAGAATAGAAAAAGGAAAAACTACCTGTATCAGTTGGGGTCCGGTCAGAAAACAGAAACCATGCAGTAGGAAGCTTTATATAAAGAATTATTGGGGTGCCTGGATGGCTCAGTCACCCCAAGTCCTAATCCCAGGGTCCTGGGTTCAAGCCCTGCATCGAGTTCTGCATCCAAGCTCCCTCCTCAATGGGAGTCTGCTTCTCTCTCTTCCTCTGCCCCTGCCCCCACTTGTGCTCTCCCTTTCTCTCAAATGAAGTAAAATCTTTTAAAAAAAATAATTAATAATTATTTACAGGAGATTACTAGGGAACTTTTAAAACTCTGAGGAATACCCCAGAGCTAAAAAAGAACAAACTTGGAAAGAGGAGGGTGTAGGAATCCCCCCACAAGGCTGGGATTCAGACCTCCTGTGAAAGGTATCATTGCTGCTCATGGGATGGAGGGCAGGTTTGGTGACTTGATCCAGCTGGGCCAGAGCTGGCTTATAGATGGCAGCGCAAGGCTATCCATGAGCATGGGGTGGAGGGAAGGATGTTCTCTGACTTCACTGGGAAGCATCCCATGGGAGATGCTCTGAACTCACTGGGACGCTGGCCAGGGTACCTGGGAACTCAACAGGAACCTGACTCTTGGGGTTCCTGGAGCCACCCTCATGTGGGAGAGTGGGAAAATGGGTGTCTGAAATTCACTGGGCATGAGCACCTCTGGATGTACAAGAGTGCTCACTGAGCAGGACTGTAGCAAGAAGGAAGAGCACACTTGAACCAAGAAAGATTCAAAATGGCTCATTACTGCATTCTTTGTATTACCAAAGAGCTGAAAGCAAAATTTCAAAAATAATGGAATATAAAATTAAAATATTATATATTCATAAACCAATTAAATATAGAGCTAAAATAAACTGCCCTATGTATATCAACATAGATATATCTCAAAATAAAAATTTCAATGAAAAATCCCAGAAACATTGTACAGTATTATCCAATTTATTTTTTTTATTTTTTTAAAGATTTTATTTATTTGACACAGAGAGAGAGATCACAAGTAGGTAGAGAGGTAGGCAGAAAGAGAGGAGGAAGCAGACTCCCTGCCGAGCAGGGAACCCGATGCGGGGCTCCATCCCAGGACCCTGAGATCATGACCCGAGCCGAAGGCAGAGGCTTTAACCCACTGAGCCACCCAGGTGCCCCAGTATTATCCAATTTATAGTAACTTGAAAAATATACAGAATCATATAAATTATATAAGTGAAAAAAATATACAAAATCATAGTATATGAAGGAATGTATCAATTTAGGATATTAGTTACCTTCAGGAAAAGTTAGACAAGAAAAGGATGGGAAGAGGCATGCAGGAGATTTAATTGTTTTAGTAATATTTTATTCCTTTTTTTTTAAAGATTTTATTTATTTATTTCACAGAGGGAGAGAGATCATAGGGAGGCAGAGAGGCAGGCAGAGAGAGAGAGGGGGAAGCAGGCTCCCTGCTGAGCAGGGAGCCCGATGCGGGCCTCGATCCCAGGACCCTGAGATCATGACCTGAGCCGAAAGCAGAGGCTTTAACCCACTGAGCCACCCAGGCACCCAGTAATATTTTATTCCTAAAAGATCTGATAAAAATGAGAAATGTGTCAACTATGCTTCAGTTTTTAAAAATGGGAAATGTTGACTGAAATGAGTAGTGTGTACCCATATTTTTATAATTTTCTATACACTTGCCATATTTCATAATAAGGTATTTTTATGAGAATGAATGAATAGTGTTTCCATTTGTCTGCCACTGAAGGTATTTTATAAGTAGTTATGAGCATTACTGTTTCAGGAAATTTTTCCCATAGGGATGATTATGGTTGGAGAGTTTCCCAACCTGTGTTCTAGAGGGTTCTAATAGATATTTTGTGAGAAAACATGTCTCCATGCTCAATAAATTAACTCTTGACAGGTCACAATATATATTGGCATATTCTGCAGGACAGAAGGAAAATATTTTTTGAACTCCAAGAACACTTTATCAAGAACATTAACAAATTAATTCCAACATTCACTTGTCAGAGGGAACATTTTGAAATCTGTTTAACAAAATCTTTTCTGATCCCATATTTTTTTTCAATATAATTCTCATTGATATCTTAATTGAATCCTATTACATGTAGCACAGGTAATTGCTGATTTGCTCAAATAAACCCTAGTTATGAAATACATAATTCAATCAATAAATTTATGAGAAAGAATTAATATTAAAGAAGTCATCTCTTTGCTTAAGCTGAGCCTGATTTCTCAAATTAGAAACATGGTTCTTCCAGTCTTTGCTTTTACAGTCATACCTAATGAATCCATTTGTGATACCTCAGTTCAAGGCCTGATTTTCAACTAAAGAATCATTTGTAGTGGAAAATGCTCATTCATTCATTGATTCAACAAAGATTTTTTTTTTTAATGTGCCAGGTACTGAATAGCTTTGAACCACTGTTGACCAATTCAACTAGTTTATAGAAGCAGCTATCTGAGCTTGGAATGGTGTTGTACCTTCATTCAGTGAATATATATTGAGCACCTCCTATGTGCCAGACATTGTTCTCAGTGCTGATGATTACAAAAGATGTGAACAAGAAAGACTAAGTTTTTGACCAGTCCAGTGATTTAGAGAGACATTAGATAAGTGATTGTGATAAAGTGTGATGAATATGACTATAGAAGAAATACAGGTTGATCTTTGAGAAGCTAACTAGCCCTTGTCCATTATTTAACATTTATTTTTTAGTATCTAACATACACTAGGCATAGTCCTAGGAGCTGGAAGTATAGCAAGGAACAAATCAAAGTATCCGTTCTCATGGAGCTGTTGTTATTCTTACGGAGGTTAAACCTGCAACACTGGTCTTTTTTTTTTTTTTAGATTTTATTTATTTATTTGACAGAGAGAGAGATTACAAGTAGGCAGAGAGGCATATATAGAGAGAGGAGGAAGCAGGCTCCCCATTGAGCAGGGAGCCCAATGCGGGACTCAATCCCAGGACCCCGAGATCATGACCTGAGCCGAAGGCAGAGGCTTTAACCCACTGAACCACCCAGGCACCCTGCAACACTGGTCTTTATCGGCACCATGCACCAAACCAGTATTTTTCAAAGGGTGGTACTCATACCACCAGTGAAATATAAAATTATGCAGGTGGTGCACAAACTAATATGATACTAGTTATGTGTTTATATTTATATTTTATGCATGGCTCAAGATACAGTCTTTTTGTCTGTGGTAGTTTAGATAATGACCTCTTCCTAATAGAATTTATTTAATTTTAAAAAACTGAGTTCAAAGGAAAGTATTTAGTAAATAAGTATGGATTATATGTAGACTTGAAAAAAATGTTACAGTGATTCACATGTTACAGAATTTTTAAAAAAGGGGAGGAGACACAGCTTTTACCCAAAATTAGATATGTAGAGGTCAACACTGTGATTCCATTACTTAAATTCTCAGGATAAACTTTCCATTATTTTGATGTTCTTTCCCAGTTTTATTGAGAAATAATCAATAAACATTACTGTATAAGTTTGAGGCAGATAGCATGATGGTTTGATTCACATATATGTGAAATGATTATCACAACAGCTTCAGCTAATACCCATTATTTCATATAGATAGAATGAAAAGAAAAAAATTCTCTTTGGTGAGAACTCTTAAGATTTACCTTCTTAACAACTTTCCTATCATACAGCAGTGTTAACCATAGTCATCATGTTGTACATTATATCCCTAGTAATCATTTATATTATAACTAGAAATGTATTCCTTTTGACCACCTTCCTCCAATTTTCCCTTTCCCCACCCTCTGCCTCTGATAACCACATGTCTGATCTTTTTTCCTATGAGTTTGGTGTTTTTTGTTTTTTAGATTCCACATATAAGTGAAGTCCCATAGTATTGGTCTTTCTCTGTCTGACTTATTACACTTAGCATAATATCTTTAGGGTCCATCCATGTGATCATAAATGGAAGGATTTCCGTATTTTTATGACTAAATAATATTCCTTTATGTATATATATCAACATTTTGAGTTAATTTTTTATAAGTGTGTAAAGTAGGAGTCCAGTTTCATTCTTTTACATGTGAGTATTCAGTTATCCCAGCAACACTTACTGAAGGCATTGTCTTTTCTCCATTGAATGTTCTTGGTTCCCTTGTCAAGTATTAGTTAACCTTTATGCTTAGGGTTTATTTCTGCGTTCTTGGTTCCGTCTCCTTGATCTACTTATCTGCTTTTATGCTAACACCATACAGTTTTGATTATGATAGGCTGAAAGTATAGCTCGAAATCAGGGAGTCTGGTGCCTCCTGCTTTGTTCTTCTTTCTCAGGATTTCTTTGGCTTTTTGGAATCTTTTGTGGTTCCATATACGTTTTAGGAGTGTTTTTTCTACTTCTGTAAAAAAATGCCGTCAGAATCTTCATAGGGATTGCGTTGAATCTATACATCGCTTTTGGTAGTATTGCCATTTTAACAATATGAATTCTTCTACCCCATGAACACTTATTGTGTATTATTTTCCATTTATTTGTGACTTTGATTTTTTTCATCACTGCCTTATAGTTTTCAGACTAGAGATCGTTCATTTCCTTGGTTAAATTTATCCCTAAATATTTTATTGTTTTAACGTTATTGTAAATGGGATCAATATCTTTATTTCTTTTTCATAAAATTCATTGTTGGTGTATAGAAACACTACTGATTTTTTTGTATTAACTTTGTATCCTTCAGCTTTACTGAATTCATTGATTAGCTCTAATAGTTTTTTGGTTGACTTGTTAGGGTTTTCTATTTATAAAATCATGTCATCTACAAATAGAGACAATTTTACTTCTTTCCAATTCTGGTAACTTTGGGCTTTTTTATTTGTTTGTTTTTGCCTGATTTGTCTAGCTAGGACTTCTATTTGTGTGTTTGAATAAGAGTGTTGAGAGTGGTCACCCTTGCTTCTTCCTGATCTTAGAGGAAATACATTCAACATTTCACCATTGAGTATGATATTAGCTGTGGGCTTGTCATATATGGCCTTTATTATGTTAAGATATGTTCCTTCTATGCCTAATTTGTTGAGTTTTTATCATGAATGGATGTTGAATTTTGTCAAATGCTTTTTCTGCATCTATTGAGATGATAATATTCTTGTCTTTCATTCTATTAATATGATATATTACATTGATTAATTTGTTTACATTATACCATCCTTGCATCCTGAGGTAAACCCCACTTGATCACAATGAATGATCCTTTTTAATATGCTGCTAAATTCAGTTTGCTAATTTTCTTGAGAATTTTTGCCTCTGTATTCATCAGGGATATTGGCCTATAGTTTTCTTTCCTAGTAGTGTTCTTTCCTGGTTTTTATATTAGGATAATGCTAGAGTCATAATATGAGTTTGGGAGTGTGCCCTCCTCTTCAGTTTGTTTAGAGTTTGAGAGGGATTGGTGTTAATTCTTTAAATGTTGGATAAAAATCACCAGTGAAGCCACCTGGTCCTTGGCTTTTCTTCATTGGGAGATTTTTTATTACTGATTTAATCTCTTAACTAGTAATTGTCTATTCAGATTTTCTATTTCTTTTTTTTAAGATTTTATTTATTTTAGAGAGAGAGAGAGCATGTACAAGTCGGGGGAGGCATAGGGAGAGGGGGAAAATCCTCAGGCACACTCCATGCTGATCATGAAGCCTGATATGGGGCTTGATCCCAGTCCTCTGAGATCATGACCTGAGCTGAAATCAAGAGTTAAACACCTAACCAACTAAGACACCCAGGGTCTCCCAGATTTTCTATATCTTCCTGATTCAGTCTTGGCAAATTTTATATTTCTTATAATTTTTCCAGTTCTTCTATAGTTGTTCTAAAATTTTATACCTTTTCTCCATACCCCCATTTTAGGTGATTGATGTTATAATTTACATATTTTTATATTGTGTGACTAATAACAGAATACTATGGTTATTTATGTAACTATGTAGCTATTATATTTATAATATGTAGCTCGATCCCAGGACCATGAGATCATGACCTGAGCTGAAGGCAGATGCTAAACCAACTTATTTTTACTGTATTCATGTTTCTAACTTTTAAACTAGAGTTGTAAGAATATTGCAGAATCTGTGGCTATATATTTATCATTACTAGCGAGATTTATGCTACCTTTTTATGTTTTTATGATGTTAATTAGCATTCTTTTACTTCTATTCAAAGAACTTCCTTTAGCATTTCTTGTAAGGCTTGAGTGATGAACTCCCTCAGCTTTTGTTTGTTTGAAAAAGTCTTTATCTCTCCTTCATTTCTGAAGGACAACTTTGCCAGGGATAGTTTACAACTTCTTGGTTTACAGCTTTATTCTGTTGATATTTTGAATATGTCACCATTTGCTTCTGGCCTAAAATGTTTCTGTTGAAAAATCCCCTGATAATCGTATGGGAGTTCCTGTCTATGTAACTTCTCTTTTTCTCTTGCTGCTTTTAAAATTCTTTCTTTGTCTTTGACTTTTGATGGCTTAATTATACTGTGTCTCAGTGTAGCCTTATTGGGGTTCAACCTATTTGAAGTTCTTACTCTTATTGAATATTTTTATGGTATCTGTAAGTCTCATAGGTATTCTTCATTCTTTTTCATTCTTTTTCTTTTTGCTGCTCTGACTGGAGAATTTCTAGTATCCTATCCTCCAGTATCCTCCTAGTATCCTATCCTTAACTCTTTTTTTCTGCATGGTCAAGTGTGCTTTTGAAACTCTTGAATTCTTCAGTGTAGTTATTATATATATATATATATATATATATATATATATA
>LNAC01000300.1:1914376-2067900 GCA_002007465.1 Ailurus styani
TATATATATATATATATATATATATATATATATATATTTACTTCTAGTTTACTTCTGTTTGTTTTTTGATGGTTTCTATTGGTTTGTTGATCTTCTGATTCTGTTCATGCAGTGTTTCCCTAATTTCAGTTAGTTACCTATGTGTTTTTGTAGTTCATTAAACTTGTTTAAATGACTTATTCTGAATTATTTGTCTGATAGTTCATAGATCTCCATTTGTTTAAGATCAGTTATTAGAGCATTATTAGTTTCCTTTGGTGGTGTCATTTACTTGGGTTTTCATGATTCATGAAAATTCTGCAGATTCTAGAATCTGTACATTTGAGTAATTGGAGTTCTCTTCCAGACTTGAGAGTTTTGCTTTGGCAGAGACTAATTTTTATCAGCTTAGTTGGGCTTCTGGGTATGTCTGCTGGTAATGTCCTCAGGCAGTGAGGCCTGCTTTGGGGAGAGGCAACTGCTCAAGCTCTGAAGTTGGGGATGGGGGAAGAGGAGAGTGTGCTACTGGCTGAGAATAGTTAGATGAGACTGCTGACTTGGTTCCCTATCCAAGCGAGGCTATAGGATGGGCACTGCAATTGTCTGGATTCTCTGGTCCAGCCTACTAGATGGTCAGGACTGGGTACCATATTCTGTACTAGATGGGGCTAGGAATTAGCTTTCTACCCTGGTGTGACAGCAGGACGGGACCCAGGGTTTGTGTGGCTCTTTGTTTGGAGATCTGCATCAGGCCAGAGTGTGCACTGAATATCCTGGTCAGGTGAGACCACTGCTTTTGTTCTACAGACAAGAAAGACATGGGCTATGCTCTCTCTTCAAGTGCCACTGTAAGCAGGGCTTGTTGGATGGGCTATGCAGTTTCCCATGTGCTTTGGTTAGGTTCCATGGTCAGGCAGGCTGGAGGCTATATTCATTAATGAGTGGGGCTACAAATTATTTTCCCTGCCTAGGCACGGTGGGGAAAGTACCTCTAAGGCTGATAAACTCTGCATTGTCTTAATTCAAGTGAACCTATGCTCCAAATTCTTTGGCTGAACAGGTCCACTGGCTTTGCTCTGCAAACTGTCAGTTCTACCTGCTCTTATCTTGTTTCAAGCACCAGTGTGCTACAGTTTCCACGTATTCTCAATAGCTCTTTAGGTGGCACAGCCAGTGGATGGAGCATCTCAGCTCCCTTGCCTGGGTAGGAAAGGGAAGGGCCATTCCAGTCAACTCTAGGTTTCCCCAACATTTTGGAGAAAGCGAAGAGCTACCCTCAGCATGATTAATTAATCCCTCTGGGTATTCTGAGGGTGATCACTCTGCCTGTCCATCTCGACTTGAGCATTGCTTGGCTACACAACTTCCAGGTTTTCTTGCCAGCACCTCTGGTCAGATGTGGTAGGGAGATAATACATGGGGCTGTGACTCAGCTCCTCTCCTGAACTTGTGCAAACCATGCTATAGGGCTGGCAAAACTCCTCATTGGGGCATCTGAATCAGGTAGATCTGTACTCTACTGAGTTCCCTGGTCAGAATACACCACTGAGTTGGTTCTTCAGATGAGCAAAGCTGCTGGTTGTGATTACTACTTGAACACTGCATGTATGAACTTGGTCTGCCAAGATCTGCATGCTCATTGTTACAAGCCCCTCACCCCTTCTCTGTCACAATCAGATTCCCAGTGACTGAGCCCTGAAGATTGCACTGCATTCTCTGTGAGGCAAGATCAGAGTAGTGACTCCTACAAAGTGATCCACAGTGTGAGAACGAGGGCTAGTTGTCCCCCTGTGTTCTCTTTCTCCTCTGGAGGAGCTGGGGATGTAGAAGAGACCTCTCAGCATGGTGCTTGCTGGCCTAGGGGAGTGGCAATGCAGCCAATGTGTAGCTGTTTTTCTTACCCTTCTAATGCAGTCTATCTTGGTCTCTGTGGTTGGGGGACCAGGGGATTGCTTTAGCCTCATCCCCATGTTCTAGGATTCTCTCGGTGGTGCCTTGTTACTGAATAGTTGTTAGTTGTTCTTTTTGGGAGGGAGAGGGAAGTCAAGAATAACCTATGTCAACATCTTAGTGACATCATCCCCCTAAAGTTTTTATAGCTACATGACATAAATTCAATTCTTGGGGGCAGGAAGGAGAAAATAGACTTAAAACATTCTTTATTCCACTCTTCTGTAAACTGCTTGAAAGCAGGAGAAGTCTTATTCATAGTTCTTGACATAGTGTCCTACATTTAGTAGGTACTAAATAAATGCTAGATGAAGGAATGAAAGAATTAATTAATGAAATGGGGAATGCTCTGGCCTGACTGAATGTAATTAGCCATAGGGCATGAGAAAGAACAATCTCTTTGAACCAGTCTACAAGAACAATTTAGGACTCTGCCCTGAAGATTCAAGATCTGCCTTTCTAATAGAAGGAACATTAAAGAGATTAACCTTTCTGCTATGTGACTACAGACCAATTGGTACAGCTTGCCTTATATCACTGCCATAGAAGGACAGAGATAATGAAAAACCTTCACCAAGTTATATGTGTATTTTAGAGGACTGATTAAATTAAGACCCCATTAAATAATCTTTTACCACCACCAGGGTCTCTGTATTATGCTATCAATCCAAAGAGAACCCATAGAAACTGCAAATCATAGAGAGAGCTCTTTTTGAACCTATAGTAACTTTAAAAGGGGGGTGGAGAAAAGTGGCTTTCTGACAATTTTGTGTGGGAGAAAAAAATTACAAAAATGCAAAAATATGGCTAACTTCCAAATTTTCTGCAGCTTAAGAATAAAACTATATACCTCTCATTTCAAAATGTTAATTCCTGCCTACTTTAGTTACTGAGGGAACCATTTTTCTATTTTGAGACTTGGAAGAATTAAAAGGTCACTAAATTTTTTGGTAACAGAAGATCCTAGGAAATAGTTTAATTTTAAGAACTAAAGATTCAATTATGATGAATAGCCCATATTCTTGTTTTTTGCTGTGACAATTTAAAAGATAATTCTACAATAGTCAAGGGCTCACAATCACATCAGTTCAACCAGGAATTAGTCTCTTTTCCTTTCCAAGTTGTGATTGTCTCACAGTTAGTAACACACACATGAAGTTAATATCCTAGTCCTGTTGATGTCATTCTTGGTTTTCTTGTCAACTGTCATGAGAAATTTTGTCATTAGGCAGGTTGATAGATGCCTACTGCCAAGTCCTCTTGCCTCATTAGACCAATTTCATAAGCCTTTCTGAATCTATTTGGTAGGAATGCAATCCAGACATCCATGTCTGAAATTAAATTCTCCCAGCAGTTATACCCCGAACATCTCTTTGCTTTCCATTTTTTCTTGGCTACAGTATGAGTCAAGTTGGATAGGATGAAATGGATTGCTCAGCTTTTAAACTTGCCATTCTTCATGGAACTACGCATATGGTCTCTTCAATTTTAACAATTCCTGGAAGCAGGATTCAGTCCCTGATCCTGCCTAAGCTCACTGTCAATAGCTTGACAAGGAAGAAAATGACCTTTTTTTTTTGGCTAATACACCTTTGATATACACTGTGTCTAGATCCACTTACAAGTAGTTGCTCTGTCAGTCCTTTGACTGCCCTTGCAAATCAATCAAAGGATCTACCATTTGTCTGTAACAAAATAAATGATTTCTTAGTGCTGACCAACATTTCCACAATAAAAGATCCTTTACAAGCATGCATTTTATAAATCAAAAGTATGGTAAATACAACATACACGGAGTGTGTATTTCTTCCAATGACCAAATAAGTGAGGATTATTTATTCATTTGTTTGCATATTTACACTCACATTTTTGTTTGGGGGCATGTCAAGTAAGAGATTAGAAGCCAGTTTTCACACAAAGCCCCAAAGAAACATGATGTTATTCTGTGGAAGTTATTTGATTGTTCTTCATAGTCTTTTCCTTTCAATTGGCATTTAGAGAACTAGCCACACAAGCTGCTCCGTACCTTCCTGCATGATACCATTTCTTCCTGTTCTCCTTATCTGTACCTGCGAGGATGCACAGCTTTCTCTTTTTTCTTTCTTGTGGGTTTGTGCAGTTTCTTGATGTTTGTGACAGGCCACGATAGGGGAAGCTTTTATCACCGTGGGGTTTGGAGGCCTCAGTAAATTGAAAATTGCAAATGAAATCCACTGGGCTTGAATTCATCAGCTATTATGTCAGATGACCTTTGGCAGCTGCTGATAAAAATGAGAGAATGTTAGCTCTGATCCAATTTTCAGCACTAACCATTCCTTTTCAAATCCATTCACAGTCAGGCAGCAGACACATGGGAAGTGAAAATGATAGGGTTTCAAGAGAACGGCATTGTGTTGCAGATTAAGATTTTCTCCCCCTATTTCTAGAGGTCGGCCCCCAGGCCCCTGTCTGGTATCTACCTATTGTCCAATCAGTTTCAATATCTGCTTCAGAGGACATGTTAGCCATCCTTACAGATAAGTGCTTACAGGAGAGAATGTTGGACTTAATAGTTTTGCTTAGGAGGCATCAAGGGTCGCAGTGTAGCAATATTGACTGGCACATGTTAGTTTAATCTGACATTCTAAGGAATGTGACACTAGATTCTTTTAGAGTTGTTGATCTCGAGGTGATTTTTTTGTTACCAGCTCTGGTTTTATAAAATTTATTTTTGCACAACTATTTATATTCATGAGTCCAGACATATTCTAAAATGTCTATCATAGCCAAGCAAAGGCAACTCAGCTTGTCTAAATAATGTACAGATGCCAAAATTTTGAAACTGGGAAACAAATGACTTATGTGTATTCTGTTCTTGCAATCCGGTTAAACATATATGCTATCAATAGTATTTCAAGAGCTAGATTATCCTGAAATAAATGAGTTTCTACCGATCGGTAGGTTCCTCAATAAAAGTAATGGATTTTTATCATGCAGATGGGGAAAATTAGACTTGTTATTTTCCACTGAGGTAACATGACCAGCAAAATAACACAATTGATGGTTGAGTCATCAGTATGATTTCCCCACCTATGAAACACAGGAGCCTTCTGAAAATAAAGAAAACTGAAATGAATCATTTTTCCCTCATTTGACTGTTCCAAAAAGAAAAATAATTTCTCTTCAGTCCTTTGAGTTCATAGAGGGAATAGTCCAAACAAATGTGAAGTCAGAAAATGTCAGGTAATTGAAACCCATGTATCACTATTTTTAAAAAATCTAATTAACTGAAAAATATTAAATCTGTATTTATATAAGTTTTCTTGATATGCAGATTCTTACTTTCATGTTTTCCCTTAACACTCTATTGGTTGACATTATATGAAAATAAGTGTTTATATGTTAATAGTGTTGCAAGACGGCTTAGATCATTCTTCTAAATGCCAGTCTTTGGAGGAAGAATATGGTTCTATAAGCTTCCTTATAAGAAAAACAAAGTAAGTGTATATATATCTATAGAGTGTATAATATCCATATAATATATCTTACTTTTAAAAAGTAATTATTTAAAGTTGGTATCTCACTGTTCCCCCCACCCCCCATCTTGTCCTGGTATTCTTAATTCCTTTTAAGCAAACAGTTATTTGCTCTCT
The DNA here is from genome assembly GCA_002007465.1 of Ailurus styani. Lineage (NCBI taxonomy): Eukaryota > Metazoa > Chordata > Mammalia > Carnivora > Ailuridae > Ailurus > Ailurus styani. The sequence continues at coordinate 1,919,938 of LNAC01000300.1, forward strand.
AATGAGGATGTATAAATAAAATGCCTAATGATTGTGTCCAAAAACAAAATGCACATTAAAAGTCAATTACTACTGGGATGCCTGGGAGGCTCAGTCAGTTAGGCATCTGCCTTTGGCTCAGGTCATGATTCCAGAGTTCTGGGATTGAGTCCCGCATGGCGCTTCTTGCTCCATGGGGAGCTTGCTTTTCCTTCTGCCTGCTGCTCCCCCTGTTTGTGTGCTTGCTTGCTCGCTCTCTCTCTGACAAATAAATAAAATCTTTTTTAAAAATCAATTATTATTGAAAATTTTAAAGGACTCAAGATCAAGCTGTAAGCAATGATTGGATCTAAACTTAAGTGGGAGCACCCAACCAAAAGATAGGAATTCCTCAGATAATTGATTTTTTAGATTTTTTTTAAACCAATGAAGGCATACATTTTGGACTCTCATAGGTATAGAAAACCTTGATACATGGTTTCTTGGCCCAACAAACCACTATCCATTTGGACCCAGGGAAGTGATGACCTGAATGGTTCTGTAAAAACAGCACTACAACTTTGTGTGGTTTAGCCAAACTACCCTTCAGACAGAACAGCTCCTATCTAAAGGCTAAAGTCTGTACTTCACAAATTTATCAATGACTGCAGTCACACATTGCCCAATTCAACCTATTCATGTGATAGGACTTGTTTCTCTGAGTTATAGCTCCCTCAAACCTTTACCTGCCTTTAGGTTTTGCAGTGGATACTGCCACTAATTCCTAAAAAGAAGCAAATGATTTAATAATGAGCATATTCTTAGGGGACTGAAATTATGAAGGCCCGCATCATTCAGCTTGGACCCAGTCAGTCAACAGGAATCTGCCAGAAAAAAGAGCAGCACCCACACGTGGCTGGGCCCTTAGGTTTGGCTTTCAGCCACTGTGATCTGCATGCTCAGATAGATGGAGCAATTAGATAGGCCTGTTAAGTCTTATGTCTTCATTATTGATTTATACTATGAACTCAGCATGATTATTGAACCAGACCAGCCAGTGAAAGAAATGAGTCATTGATCTTTACATAGGCTTATATTTCCAATTTATATTTGAGGAGGAAATATATGGATATACCATTATTTCTGGTATTTTGTTCAAAAGCTTGAATAGAGATTTGGATAATTCAATGTTCCCACCTCCTGACCTTTCATTGTCATTCCTTCTATAGAAACACTATCTGATAGAACTTTCTCTTATGATGGAAATGTTATACTCTATCCTGTCCAATACAGTAGCCACTATCTACATGTGGCTATTAAGTATTTGAAATGTGACTAATGTGACTAGGAGATGTATTTTTAATTTTACTTTATTTTCATTTAAATTTAAATAGCCACATGTGGCTAGTGGCTATCATATTGGACAGTGCAACAGCTTTATAGCATTTATATGAACTTTTCTCCTCTCTCCATGAATAGCACTTGTTGAAATTCTACCTCTTTTTCAAGGCCCTATTTATTGTTTTTATTATTTATTTTTTTATTATTCTTTTTTATTTTATTTTTTTCAGTGATCCAAGATTCATTGTTTATGTACCACACCCAGTGCTGCATGCAATATGTGCCCTCCTTAATACCCACCACCAGGCTCACCCATCCCCCTACCCCCTCCCCTCCATAACCCTCAGTTTGTTTCTCAGCGTCCATAGTCTCTCACCTTTCATCTCCCCTTCCAAGTTACCCCAATTCACTTTTCCTTTCCTTCTCCTAAAGTCCTCCATTTTATTCCTTATGTTCCACAAGTAAGTGAAACCATATGAAAATTGACTTTCTCTGCTTGACTTATTTCACTCAGCATAATCTCCTCCTGTTGATACAAAAGTTGGGTATGCAATCTTTCTGATGGCTGAGTAATATTCCATTGAATATATGGGCCACACCTTCTTTATCCATGCATCTGTTGAAGGGCATCTCGGCTCTTTCCACAGTTTGGTGATTGTGGACATTGCTTCTATGAACATTGGGGTACATGTTCTAAGGCCCTGTTTAAATACTACCCCTTTTATAAAGACTTTATGGATTCTCCCACCATTATCCCACCTTTCTCTGAATATATATCATTGTATACCTCTGATAAATTTATGCTTTGTATTATAAATATCTGCTCTGCTCTATAATAAACTGCTTGAGGACAGGGATTATGTCCAGTAAGTGATAGACTATCTACAATAAATATCTGAGGAATTAAACTGAATTGTAGGTTTTGTTGGGGGAAGAAGATATTATTTATTTAATACATGCTTATTAGAGAAGCACTGACACTTTGTCATCCTTTTCATCCTAGAATTTTCCTATATATACATTTTTTAATTTTTGTAATATTTATTTATTTATTTATTTATTTATTTATTTATTTATTTTTAGATTATATATTTTAGAGGAAGAGAGTGGGTAGAAGAGAGAGGGAGAGAGAATCCAAAGCAGACTGTGCTGGGTGCAAAGCCAATGCTGGGCTCGATCCCATGACCGTGAGATCCTGACCTTAGCCAAAACCAAGAGTCTGACACTTAACTGACTGAGGCACCCAGTTGCTCCTACATATAAGTTTTTTTAAAGCTGAGTAACAATACTGTGTACTTCAGTAATGCTTGTAATTTTAAGTAACCGTTCATTTGGGCACTAAATCAATGATATTTATATAATATATAATACTAATTGTATTCAATTGTGTCTTTCTCTGGTGCCATATAACACCCAATTGACTTCTGTGTAATGGTAAAGTAATCTAAGACAAGTGTTCTATGATTAAAAGAGCACTATATGTGAAGTTAGACCTTATTTTAAAAACCCAGTTCCTCCACTTACTAATTCAGAATACTGCTAATAATTACCACATTGTATTATACTAGCTTACACTTGCTGAATACATGCTAGATATGCTCTGTTCTCAAGACTCTGCTTAGGTTAACTTAATCCTCTAACCCTGTAAAGTGGGTATTATTATCACCACTTTAAAGATGAGGAAATGGACATAGAAAGATTCAGTAACTTGCCAGATGTCCCACAGAATTAATGTGGTGCTTGGCCATCATAAGTTCTCCATATTTTTTGGTACATCTGACTATTAGCATGGTAGAGTCAGAAGCATACATAGGCTCTTACCAATCTTACCATCTCTGAACATGTATTCTCTTCAATAAAAAGAAGATATTATTTTCTTCCCATCTCATAGGAAAGGATGCTCTTAGGGTCAAATGAGATATTAATATGGAGATATGATTACCCATTTAATAATTGTACTTAGTACTTGTGCTTAGTGTTTTGAGTTAAGGTTGGAGTGCCTTTTTGTGTGTGTAGGAAAGACATTGATCCCAAGTATCCCTCATTTGCTGACAAGAGGTATTCCTCACTCCCATTTTCACAATTAGCCATGACTGCACTTGAAGAAGTCAGGGAAAGGGAATATAAAGATTTCAGCCTCCTAATACCTAATTATACAGCAAAGCCCCTTGGGGCATTCTTCCTTTGTGAAAATCTGGGAAAGAAGGAAAGGAAGAACAGATGAGAAGGGAAGGAACTGGAGGTTGAAGGAAAAAGTGGAAGAATCTCCTAGTACTCACTGAAAAAAAACACAATTAATTCAACCAACAAGAGCCGTTGCAGCATTTTCTTTTGCCTCTGCCTCCTTCCATTCACTCAACTGGGTACTGTCAGATTCACAAAACACTAGCCACTGGATGGATTCCTAATATAAAACTTTTTAAAAGAGTAATTAAATACTTCAATATCAGAGCATGTAGAAATTGTTTCTTGTTTCCAGAATGCACATGGAATATGTGAGGGGGAAAAGGAGTGGTTAAATGAAGTTAAATTGTTCTACCTAGTATTACTTCAGACATTGTATACCTATTCCTTGTCTATGAGCAAATTAACAGGATCATATGTCCATGCACTTAAGTTCGTTAGTTTATAAATACCCAAAATTATGTCCAAACAGATTTATGATTATAGATTAAACTTTAATAATTAGGACCATCTACCAACATATTGTACTCCTTTCCTTTTCATAAAAGCAGTCGTTCAGATGAGTAAAAGCCAGTGGCTTTAAGGAGTTCAGGTTAGGTGGAAACCTTAAAGAAATGTAGCTGATTATGGTAAAATATAAAATATTGAGCTTCTTCACATTTCTTGTAAATGCAGCCTCCTGAGGATATATAATGTTTACTTTTTTTTTAAAGTGGGGTAAGGAGAGAAGTATTCAGAGTCAGAATAAAATTGTTAGTTCTTTTGGTCAATGAATACTAAGTATGATTCAAGTCTAAAGCTGACGTTGACCATTCCTTTTGATTGTGAATAATAATAATAATAATAATAATAATAATAATAATAATAGCTTTTATTCCTTAAGTGTTTACCCCATGCAAATGTAATGCAGGGTAAATCACTCTAACTGCTACAACCAGGAAATCCCCTATTCCCCACAATGCCTTAACTAAAAAAAAAAAAAAATCTGATAGATAGCATTGGAATCTGATATGGGTCAGATGGCTCTTCCTTGTGGCTTTTTTCTAAGTGATGATTCAAGGAAACACCTTCTTTCCATCCTACAAATTTGCCATCTCAAAAACTCTTACTTCTAATAATATGGTTGGAGTAGAGAGGAATTTACCTGCCCCAGCTTACAAGTGACAGTATCACTTCTGTTTACATTTAATTGGTGAGACTTAGTCTTGGAACCTCACCTAGATTCTCAGGAAACTGGGAAATACAGTTTAGCTCCATGCCAAGGAAAATGAAATGGGTGGTGCTTCTCCCTCTCCCCCTCACCCTGCTTGTGTCCCTCTCTTCCTGTGTCTCTGTCAGATAAATAAATAAAATCTTAAAAAAAAAAAAGATTCTGAAAAAAACGGACAGAAGAATATGCGGGTGAAGAGTAGTACACAGGATGGACTGTTTCATAGTACTTATGTTTCTGGCCATTGAGGAAATCCATTTCAATTTGACACCCAATTCAGACATGACTCTTTTAGCCAAAATGGAAAGTTCTATTCCCCTCTCTCCTTCACCATGACCCCATGTCATAGAGCACAGACTCACTACACATTGTTCATTAGACAAGTCATTTCTCATGTTTTCTGTATTGGAAAGAACAAACTTTCATGAAAATCAATTGGTGAAGATTTGCTTCCTTAAGTGAATTTTGAGAGATTTCCAAAAATAATAATAAATAGCAGAGTCCAAAAATAATCTATAAAGAGTAAAAAGGTCCTGAAATAAGAAAGTGACCAAAGCCTATATAAATCAGCATAAGATCAGAAAAATATAGGGAAAACAAAATAAAATCAAAAAGATAGAAGAGATATCTCCATAACCTGGAAAAAAAATTTCATATGGATAGTATTTCTCTGATCAAAGCACAGTGTAAGGTTTTAACTTTAAGACCCATTTCACCAAATCTAAATAATGGGTTTGCCTTACTAAGTACATATGATTTCTCAGAAGTTAGCTTCCAGGTTTGCATTAGTCAAAGAAACCATTAGCAACAGTTATTTTTGTAACATGGCTAGTTATTACAGCAGCATTTTTATATTTTAATGCAACATTTCCCCAAATACAGTTTATATAGTACAGAGTATGAACAAGAGTAATAAGATATTATCCACGTAAAGATCCCGCACTGGGTGAAACAAATTATAAAAAGATTTATTGATGACAAAATTTACTAGAGCCTTTATACTAGTACTTACTATGGCTCTGCAGTGGATGTGGGGAAGAAGGGAATATAATGTTCAGCATTTCACCAGTGAACCCTTGTTTTGCCATGAAACATGTTGAGTGGCCGGTGTCTTTTTTTTTTTAATTTTATTTTTATTCTTTGCCCAAGGGGTACAGGTCTGTGAATCATCAGGTGCCAGTGTCTTTTTAATCTTGCATTGGCGGCAATGATTTGGCACCACTTCTCTCTACCAACAAAGGTCCTTCTCGTTAGTTGTGAAAGGGAGAATAATGCCATAAAAGGAGTGTGGATTTTTGGACCACACTGCTGGCATTTAAACTCTGTCACTTGCTGTGGACTTTTTGGGCAAGTTATTTGACCTCTCCTTGCTTCAATTTTTTTTATCTCCAGGGTGGGCATAATGGTAGTCCCTAGCTAAGACAAAGGTATTGTGAGCATTAAATAACTTGATACAATTGAAGAATAGAATATCTTCTGGCATATGGTAAATTCTCAAAATTAGGTCTTGACTATTACAGCAAATAAGCAGTTGCACCAAATATCCTTTTTTTCAATTAAAGATTGTATCTATTTATTTGACAGAGAGATAGCACAAGTAGGCAAGGCAGCAGGCAGAGGGAGAGGGAGAAGCAGGCTCTCCGCCAAGAAGGGAGCCTGACACAAGACTCGATCCCAGGACCCTGGGATCATGACCTGAACCGAAGACAGCGGCCTAACTGACTGAGCCATGCAGGAGCCCCCAAATATCCTTCTTTACAGGAACAACTCCAGATCTATTTGGGGTTATGATATACAGGACATCCTCTTTATTTTTGTAGAGGTTTTCCCCCAAGACTGCAAATAATAAGACTTTTTTTCTTAAGTCTAAAATTTGTGATTAAAACCAGAGAGATTTTCTTTTTTCTAGCCTAAAAACATGACCATTTGAACCTTTGTTTTTTCCTCTTTAGTCCTTAATTCTCATCATTTTACAGTGGTATAATGCTAAATGGAGTTACTTTCATTTTTGTTCTACTGTAGAATATATCTTAAATTTCACATCCATGAATAAGCAGAGCACTAAGGTTTGAATAGGGCTTCATCACTGACAATATGTTTTCACATGTATAAGAATGTGGTTCTTCCTATACCATTCTCCTTTAGCCCAGGATGTCTCCTTGCCTCCACCTGTAGGTTCAGCTTTATGTTCAACCCTAAGCAGGAAGCATGAATTATTTATTACTCATTTATTTATCCTTTTTTTGAGAGAGAGAGAAAGAGCACATGCATGAGCAGGGTGGGGCAAGGGGCAGGGGGAGAGAGAATCTTAAGCAGGCTCCACGCCTAGTGTGGAGCCCCATGTGGAGCTTGATCTCACAGCCCTGAGACCATGACCTGAGCTGAAATCCAGTCAGATGCTTAACCTACTGAGCCACCCAGCCTCATTTATTTAAATCTATCTCACCTATTACTCATTTATTTAAATCTATCTCATTCTTTATGAAGGATTTCAAACAGATAAAAAGAGATTGGCTCACTATCAACATCAGCTTTGCTACTCATCACCCTACAACCCTCAGAAAATGATCTGCTGCTCAGGCACCCAGTAGCTGGATCTGACCCCCTTGCTTCAGCTCTCTCCTACAGAGCTCATACACTGGCACACCTAGATCCTATCTTAGTGGCTCCAAAGTCCCTTCATTTCAACTTCCAGGTCCCAGATAACCAGATCTCCTACATCATAATCTGTTCTAAGGAATCCTTGATCAAACTCTCTTTTATAGAGCCTCTTGGGGAAAAAATAAGGAAAACAATATATGGTGATGGTCAATATTTTCAAGGAAGCCATACCAATTTCCATGTTCATATCCCTCAGAAAGAAACAAATTCACATTATTGAATTCATGGAAAGGAGAATGCTTACAACTTCTTTGTGGAGATATTTGTCCAAAAGTTTCCCCATTTCTGTTTAAGGTTGAAACCAAAGAACTAGGGTGCCTGGGTGGCTCAGTGGGTTAAAGCCTCTGCCTTCAGCTCAGGTCATGATCTCAGGGTCCTGGGATCGAGGCCCACATCAGGCTCTCTGCTCAGCAGGGAGCCTGCTTCCTTCTCTCTCTCTCTCTCTGCCTGCCTCTCAGCCTACTTGTGATCTGATCTCTCTGTGTCAAATAAATAAATAAAATCTTTAAAAAAAGAAAAAAAGAAAAAAAAAGAAACCAAAGAACTAAATGGAATCTGTCCAATAAATTCCTCCAATGAAACAATGGATGTCATTATTGTCAGTCAAACATTGCCAGATTGCCTCCCCATGTCTTTGAATCAAATGCCCAGATTACTTACAATCTAGAGAATATACATATGCTTAGACTTATGAAAAAGAAGAAATAGGGGCCTGAAACTAATATTTGATGTCTGAATTTTATATACTAATGCATTTTTTATCTGAGTGATTTATCCCCATTTTCCCATTTTAAGATTTCTAACACCCTAAAACAAAAATTAATTTTTCTGATACTAATCTGCTCCATCAACTTCCCTAAATGCCATTGCCCAAATTTTTTAGTATATTGTTTATCATGGTAAAATATATATAGCATAAAATTTGCCATTTTAACTATTTTTAAATGTATAATTCATTGACATTAATTACACTCACAATATTGTGTAACCATCACTACTATCTATTTCCAAAACTTTTTCATCACCCCAACTAGAGCCTCTACTCATTAAGCAGTAACTCCCTATTTTCCCTTCTTCCTCTCCCCCAGCCCTTTGTAACTTTTATTCTACTTCTTGTCTCTACAGATCTGCCTATTCTAGAAACTTCTTATAAGTGGAATCATACAATATTTGAACTTTTATGTCTAGTTTACTTCACTGAGCATAATATTTTCAAGGTTCATCCGTGTTGTAATATATATCAGAACTTTATTCTTCTTTGTGACCAAATAATATTCCATTGAATGTATATACCATTTTTGTTTATCCATTCATCTCTTGACAGACACTTGGGTTGTTTCAGCCATTTGGCTATTGTTAATAATACTGTAATGCATACAAGTATCTGTTTGAATCCTATTTTCAATTCTTTGGGTATATAACTGGATACCTAGGAGTTGAATTGCTATGTGACATGGTTTAGCTTTTTGAGGAACCTCTAAAACTGGTTTCCACAGCTGTTGCACTAGTTTACATTCTTACCAGCAGTGTATCAGGGTTCAAATTTCTTTCAAATCAGGGCCTCTGATTTTGTTCTTCCCTTTCCAGATTGTTTTTGCTATTCTGGGCCCCTTGCAATTCCATATGAATTTGAGAATTGGCTTTCCCATTTCTGGGGAAGAAAAGGCTGTCAGAATTTTCATGGGAATGGCATTGAATCTGTAAATAGTTTTGAATAGTATTAACATATTAACAATGTTAAGGCTTTCTATTCATGAACATGGGATGTCTTTTCATTTAGTTAGATCTTCTTTAATTTCTTCCAGGAATATTTTGTAGTTTTCAGTGTACACATTTTTCACTCCTTGGTTAAATTTATTGCTAGGTCCTTTATTCTTTTAGGTACTATTGTAAGTGAAATTGTCTCCTTAATTTTCTTTTCAGATTGTTAATTTTTGTCATATACAAACACAACTAATTTTTGTTGGTTGGTCTTATATTCTGCAACTTGCCAAATTTGTTTATTAGCTGTAGTAGTTTTCTTTTGTATTTTGGGAGATTTTCTATACAAAGGATCATGTTCCCTGTGAATGGAGGTAGTTTTACTTTCTCTCTTTGAATTTCTTTCTTCTTGTCTCATTTCTCTGGCTAGAACTTCTAATACAATGTTGAATAGCAGGGTATACTTATTTCGTTCACGATTTTAGGGAGAAAACTTTTATTCTTTTACCACTGAGTATATTAGCTGTGGGTGTTTTCATTAATGCCCTTCATGTTGAGGAATTTCCCTTCACTTCCTAGTTTTCTGAGTTTTGTTTTGTTTTTTTTTAAATCCAGGGAGAGTTCTGGATATTGTAATGCCTTGATTTGAGGATAGCTGTGACATATAACAACTCTGCTTAGTGTCTGGGTCTCTTGTAGTAGTGAAATTTCTGCATCATTGTTTCTCTAGCAGGACCAAAATTAGGCTGAGTAAAAGGAAGGGATCACTAATTCTGTTAAGTATCTGGTATAAAATCTTTGCTGCTAGCCTGAACAGTTCTGCTTTCTTAAGTTATAATTTATGCCACTTCCACTTTTAGATCCCAACTACACATTTGTGTTGGCCCTCCAACTGGGACTGAGTCTCTTGACTCACCAAAAATAGTTTAGTCTCTACTCTCAGCTCTTCCACTACGTCAATATTATCTGCAGAACTCCAGTTTCTACACTGATGACTTCTTCCCTCTATCCCCAGGCTGTGGGGCCCCTGATCAGCGTCTCATGACCCACATCTCTTGTCAAGCCTCCCAACCTCCTATCCAAGCTTTCTGAGCATCCCTGGTGACTTGCTTGTTATGGTCACTTCTGACTTTGAGAGGCTATCTCCATGGTTCTCAATGTCACTCATACATCACCACTTCCTACTCTTCTGGGCTGATCCAAGGGTAAACCTCAGTCCTCTTTGATTTCCATCAAAATACCAATCACACAAGGCTTATGTGTGGAGAAAACTACACCGAAGCTTTAGGGAAATGGTTTGGGTTCATAACCCGGTAACAACAATGTAGAATATCAGATTTCACTATTCTTAAAAAATCTGCTCAGCCCTTTGTGCTGATTGGAGGTGTAGTTTCCTATCATGTTGCATATCCCCCTCTTATTTTCACTCCACTGCTCACTTTATTATGCTGAGCAGTTCAGTTCTTTTTAGTCTATTATAAACTAGGTTCTGGTGTCCCATTGCACATCAACAGACTCATTCTTGTGCTGGGTCTCTCCCTTCCTTCTTCCCTCCACCAAAAAGGAAAAGAACAGCATAGAGATGTTTTGCTCTCCTCATATGAATTAGGCCACCTCTCAGAAAATGGAAAAGGCTACATCAGTTTGAGTGTTAGATAACAGGGTTTCTCTCTCACACACATATACAGATGCATATAAATAACACACTTTAAATACTTAAGTACTTTTATGTTAAAAGATAGGATATCATATATCGTACCCTAATCCCACAATTCCCAAACTGTGTGCAAAGGTATCCCAGAGTGCTGTAGTGAACTCACAGGGAGTACTGTAGGATATTTTATATTTTTGAAGGCAATACAGACACTGCAAACAACCAGCTCTAGGTGGTCTGTAGCTTCAACACTAGATTGTTCTACATGCCATTTGGTGATCTCAGAGCTTTGCAAAGCTGAGTTTTCTGTGATTGCTTTGATAAAAATTAAGTACTGTACTAAAACCAATGTGGAAAAAGAAATAAGAAAAGTGAGAAGCCCATTACTATTTAACATAGTACTGGAAGTCTTAGCCTCAGCAATCAGACAACAAAAAGAAATACAAGGCATCCAAATTGGCAAGCAAGAAATCAAACTTCCACTATTTGCAGAGACATGATACTCTATGTAGAAAACCCCAAAGACTCCACCAAAAAATTGCTAGAACTCATAAATGAATTAAGCAAAGTCACAGGATAAAAGTCAATGTGCAGAAATCTGTTGCATTTCTATACACCAATAATGAAGCAGCAGAAAAAGAAATCAAGGAATCGATCCCGTTTGCAATTGCATCAAAAACAATAAGATACCTAGGCATAAATCTAAATAAAGAACTAAAAGATCTATATTCTGAAAACTATAGAACTCTTATGAAAGAAATCGAAGAGTACACAAAGAAATGGAAAAATGTTCAATGCTCATGAATTGGAAGAACAAATATTGTTTTTTTTTTCAAATAATATTGATTTTTTTGGAAGAACAAATATTGTTAAAATGTATTTGCTACCTAGAGCAATCTATGCATTCAGTACAATCCCTATCAAAATACTGTCAGCTTTTTTTACAGCACTGCAACAAATAATCCTAAAATTTGTATGGAACCAGAAAAGACCCCAAATAGTCAAAGGAATGTTGAAAACCAAAGCTGGTGCCATCATGATTCTAGACTTCAGGCTATATTACGAAGCTATAATCATCAAGATAGTATGGTACTGGCACAAAAACAGACACATAGATCAATGGAACAAAATAGAAAACCTAGAAATGGATCCTCTATTCTATGGTCAACTAATCTCTGACAAAGCAGAAAAGAATACCCAACGGAAAAAAGTCTCTTCAACAAACAGTGTTGGGAAAACTGGATAGCAACACACAGAAGAATGAAACTGGACCACTTTCTTACACCATACACAAACACAAATTCAAAATGAAATAAAGACCTTAATGTGAGATAGAAAACTATCAAAATGCTAGAGGAGAACACAGGCAGAAACCTCTTTGGCCTCAGACATAGCAATTTCTTACTATACACATCACCACAGGCAAGGGAAACAAAAGCAAAAATGAACAATTGGGATTTCATCAAGTTAAAAAGCTTCTGCACAGCAAAGTAAACAATCAACAGAACTAAAAGGCAGCCTACAGATTGGGAGAAAATATTTGCAAACAACATACCTGATAAAGGGTTAATATCCAGAATCTACCAAGAACTTTTCAAACTCAACACCCAAAAACCAAATAAGTTAAGAAATGAGCAGAATACATGAATAGGCACTTTTCCAAAGAAGACATCCAGATGGTTAACAGACCCATGAAAAGATGCTCAACATCACTCATCATCAAGGAAAAACAAATCAAAACCACGATGAGATATCATCTCATACCTGCCAGATGGCTAAAATTAACAACACAAGAAACAATACGTGTTGGTGAGGATGCAGAGAAAGGGGAACCTTCTTACATAGTTGGTGAATGCTAAATGGTTCAGTCACTCTGGATAACAGTATGGAGTTTCTTCAAAATGTTAAAAATAAAACTACCCTATGATCCAGTAATTTCACTATTAGGTATTTACCCAAAGGATACAAAAATACTGATTCAAAGGGGTAGGTGCACCCTGATGTTTATAGCAGCATTATCAACAATAGCCGAACTATGGGGAGAGCCCAAATTTCCATGGACTGATGAATGGATAAAGAAGATGTAGTGTATATATACGATGGAACACTACTCCGCCATCAAAAAGAATGAAATCTTGCCATTTGCAAAGATGTGGATGGAGCTAGAGTGTGTTATGCTAAGTGAAATAAGGAAGTCAGAGAAAGACAAATATCATATGATTTCACTCCTCTGTGGAATTTAAGAAAGAAAACAGATGAACATATAGGAAGGAGGAAAAAGAAAAGAAAAAAAGGAGAGAGGGCAATAAGCCATAAGAGATGCTAAACAATAGAAAATAAACTGAGGGTTGTTGGAGGGAGGTGGGTGGGGGATAGGCTAGATGAATGATGGTATTTAAGGAGGGCACTTGTTATGATGAGCACTGGGGATTGTGTGTAAGTGATCAATTACTGAATTCTCCTCCAGAAACCAATATTGCCCTGTATGTTAGCTACCTAAATTTTAAATTAAAAAAATAAGAATGATAAAAAAAAGAGAAGTGAGAACCAATCTGATTCCAAGGATTGAGGAGTTTTGCAAGAGCCAACAGGTACACACATCCCATTAGTAAGTAATTATGATGATTTAGGAATAAGATATAAATATTTTTTCTTTCAGTCTGTGTGTGTTATTTTTGCAAAGGCTACTAAGTTGTTAAGACATAAATATTTATTAAGTTCTTTGGACTAATAAATGGAACTATTAAGTATTTCCTTTGGCTTAGGGGGACTGTGAAAAAAATACCAAGAAAGTTTATGTAACTCTGCCTTATTCTTTTATATGTGTGTATCACTTTAAAAACCCATATTTAATATTATGAAAAGGTAACTAGAGTAAATAACACAAATATCCAGAGAAATTATTATTATAAAAAGCACTAATTACTGAGAACACAATTGTAATTAATATTACCTTCTTTTTAATGTAAATATCTGAAAAACTTTAAAAGGTATAATATAACTTTAAATCAGGAAAGTCTCAGGAGAAAGTCAAACACTGATTAATACAACTGTTTAAAAAAAAAAGATACTCTGGTTAGTATCAACTCTTTCTGAAAACTTACTCAGAAACATCTTGGCCATTCTTCGGTAATTAAATCTTCTTTTCATGAGTAAGTAACTTCATAAGAGGTTAAATCACTTGCTCAGAGTTACAAACATCGTGAGCGGTAAAACCAGCATCTGAAACTAGACATTCATACTCCAAGCCCTTGAGCGATCAATAGGATTCAGTTAGTTTAGGAAATACTGCATGCTGTATTTCACCTGGGAGAGTCAATGTCCACTGGCATATTAAAGACTGAGAAATTGTGCAAGAAAGAAGTTTTTAAATTTAGTTTAATTCTGCATTTCCAAATTCATTGACCCCAACATCCATTTTTTACCTAACAGTTATGCTGTACTCTGTAAGGATGTGAGCTCCAGCATCAGACTGCTGGCTGCCACTTCCAGTTCCACTGCTTAGCCAGGTCCCATCACTTCTTGAATCCTCACTCTCCTCATCCATAAAATGGAAATAATGCTAATACCACTTGTGAGCATTGGATGAGAAAGTGCATGTAAAGCACATACTAAGTGCTTAACAAATTTAGCTAAAATTGTTGTTAGCATTCCTCAAAATTAGTGTTTGTACAACATAATTGAAAATGCCATTGTAAATGTTCAGAAAAAAGCATAAAAATGCATACCCAAGTAATTACTGCAGGTCTCTCACATGCCATTGAGAACACAAAATTTATTGTAAGGCTTTCAGGTAGCACATATTTGTGAGAAAGATTATTGGCAATCCTCGCAAAATCTGAGGTTTTCATTTGGGGATGAAGGACCGGGCAGTGCTGTGGCCATTGCTGGGATCTGCTGATGTCTCTCTAGATGTCTGTAGGTACACAGATGGTCCACGGGTGGATAAAGGGAAAGCTGGTGCTCAAAGGCAGATCAAGAAAAGGCAGAGAGAGAAGGGAACATTCACCAGTGCTGCTCCTCTTACCACAGTGAGTGGAAAAAGAATATCTTCCCATTAATTTCGCCCCTTTCCTCAACTCACTAAGGGGAAAGATGCTTTTTGTAGTGGTTACTGTTACCAAAGAAAAATAAATCATGTTCTCTTTCTTTGAAACAGAAAGTGGAGAATTATGTAGAGAAAATACCAGTTGATTTTATTCTAAAATCTATGATTACATGAAATCATAAAAGAAGTTAATACAGAGTAAATGCTGCAGGCTTCATTTGGTGAATTAGAAAATTCCTAAGGAGATATCAGACACTAATATTGCCATTTTCTATGTGTTTGTGTAGCTATTACTTTTCTTCTTCCTACCTCTTCCCCCTCCTCCTCCCCCCTCCTCCTCCTCCTCCTTCTTCTTCTTCTTCGGTGAGCGAGAAAGCATGAGCAGGGGATGGAGGAGAGGGGCAGAGGAAGACGGAGAGAGAATCTCACATCAATGCAGAGCCCAACACGGGACTCAGTCTCACAACACTGAGGTCATGAACTGAGCCAAAATCAAGAGTCGGAGGCTAATCCTGCTGAGCCACCCAGGCGCCCCTGTATATCTGTTGCTTTCCTATACAGTCAAGTTTTTTATATATTATCGAAGAACTTTACCTAAACATCACTTTGATGTAGTCAGTAACAGTTTCATCACATTTATACAATGGAAAAATAGAAGATTTTATTAATATTAAAGTACATTTGGGAAACAAGTAGTTACACCTAACTCTAGTACTAAATAGATATTTTTGTCAAAAAAAAAAAGAAATGAAATATTATGTTTTTCACAGTCCTACCTTGGCCACATGCTTTTCTATGATTAAGCTGTCTCTTCTATGCATTACTCACACAATTTATACCTGGATTGTTTTGTATGGCTCATTAAGAAATCTTTATGCGACATAGCATTACATAAGTAGGTTGCCTGATATGTTATTCTTTGTTGTAAAAATGTTTATCTTTGGGGCGCCTGAGTGGCTCAGTGGGTTAAAGCCTCTGCCTTCGGCTCAGGTCATGATCTCAGGGCCCTGGGATCGAGCCCCGCATCTCGCTCTCTGCTCAGGGGGAGCCTGCTTCCCCCTCTCCCTCTGCCTGCTTCTTCGCCTACTTGTGATCTCTCTCTCTCTGTCAAATAAATAAATAAAACCTTAAAAAAATATCTATCTTTTCTGAATGCGATGATGAGCATTTGATTCATTTGTTCATGTCTTTCTAGGATGATTTATCAATGTCAATGATACTTAGAGATCTGAGAGCAATTAATGTTGCTTCAAGTAAAGTTAATATGGCAGCCCCACTGAAGGTATCCAGGAAAAACATTGCTTCTTGTATGTTTAAGATCACTTATTTTGTGACTAAAACTCTAACAAGTCAACCTCAAGAGCTTATTATACTTTTGTGGACAAATTGGAGAAGAATATGGAGCACCCACAAAAAAACATTTCTCCAGTTCCCATGTTCCGTTTATGCAAAATTGGCGAGCAGAGCCAAGATAAACCATGTAAGCCTGACCTCCTGCTTATCCTTTCCTCTTGAAGCATGAAATAGAAGTGTAATGTTTTATTTTGACACTACAAAAGTTTAAATTAAAAGTACTATTTGTTGTGCAAATTAAAATATGTGATTTGAACTATGACGTGTTTCTGAATTCACCAACATCATCAAGTATTATGCCATCCTCTGATAATTCTCCATTTTGATCAGATGAATCTCAAAACTTTGCTCTTGTAAAGTAGCTGCAGAAAAAAAAAAAGCAACTCTTCCAGCAGGTTCTATCTGGCTGCCCTCCCCACTGATGTGAGGGAGGGGGTACCCAGGCAGTGAATAAAGAAGTTTCTCCTAGAAGGGCTGGGAAGTATTAAATGGTGGCAGTGCCAAGCTTATGTAAGCAGAAATCTGCTTACAACCTTATGTAAGCAGAAATCAGAATTTGATGAGATTACAAGGTGAGAAGACAGTGCTCACATTGATCCCACTCCCCAGAAAGTTGGTGTCATATGCAGACTTTATTGATACCTATTCAATTCTCATTGGGGAAAAAAAAGTGAGCTTACTGAATTCTTCTGACCAGTAGGAGATTTTTAGTGTTCACTTTACTAGGGCTGATGAGATGTGAGCAATTGCTTTCACACTCCCAAAAGATCAGTACACTTTATTTCTTTTTACTCTTTTCTTTCCTTCTTTCCTTCTTTCTTCCTTTGTTCCTTCTTTCCTTCCTTCCTTTCTTTCTCTCTTTCTTTCTCTGCTGTGTGCTTCAAATTGCTTGTGTTTTAAACATTTTCGAGGTATTTCTGGATTAAGGAAAGCTAGCTCCATGCAGAAATCACAATATATCATTCTTAATTTTCAGAGCAATTGCATCTATCTGTAGGCAAATACATAGAAGTCAGGTTTCTTTGACACTTAAAAGAAAAATCAAGGGATAAAACATTCAAATAGCATAAAGGGCTCCTGTGGCACTGCATTTTTACAGCATATTAATACAGAAGTCTTCAGAGTCTTAATTTCCTTGAGCAGCCCCCATGAAAATTCATGCCAGAGAATGGGAAAGAAGGTTGGCAGCCAGAGAACTAGATGCCAAATGGCTCCTCACTGGCAGTGGCATCTGGATGGGAGGTTGGCCTGCCTCCGGGACTCTTGGCCAACAGCACTGTTGTCTATACAGACGGCTGTGTATCTGTTCAAGAGTCCAACAACTGTGTGTGTGTATTTTGGTAAGCTATTATTTCTGGGCCAAAGATTTCCATGGCATTTCTGCATCTGTTGGCACCGATTCTATATTCAGTGCGTCCCCCGCGCTCACCCGCTGCTACATTTTAGTTTTCTGATCAAAATCATTGCACATAAGTGGAAATGCATTAAGAGGAGAAAAATATGTTTCTGAAGATGTTTTTTAATCCCACAAAGCATATATAGGTATGGCATTGACATTACTCTGAATGGACGATCGTCCTTTCTACAAGACGTGAAAAATGGGAAAATTCCAATCTCAATGCAAAACTTTCCTTGATCCTTACAGGATTTAGATAGAACCTAATTATAGAACTATCAGAAATTACTTTAATCATCAGAAATACAATAGACCATTATGAAATTTAGCAGTCCATCGCCTTAACCACTCGGCCACCTCTTATTAAGAAATTTAAGGTCAAATTACTCTTTCGGTGTTTCCTGAGAAACAAAATTATTTTATAATTTTATAAACTGTAATTACTGCAGTATGAAACCAACAGTTTACACACATCAAATCAAGCAGCTTGTGAAAGTCCTGCTTTATTGTGCAAGGCTATAGGCTCTCAACATTTTAAGGTTCCGTTATCCCAAAGTAATTTGCTTTGAGGGTACTACCACGTTACTGTAATTCAACCAACACCTATCAGATGGATCATTTATACAAAATCTGGGGAATACAAAGCCAAATAAGATAACTGCCCCCCAAATTTTATAACCTTTTCCCTTTTTTGATGAAGAAAATTGGGAACCGACTTTTAAACAAGTTATAGAAACACCAGGAAAAAGAAATAAAAGCCAAATGGAGGTCTAGATTGCCATATGGCATATGCCAAGAGTGGGGCAATAAAGAAATAAACCCATTTATGCATATTTTACAGAAACATTTCAGTTGAGCTCTGCGTTTTAAAGCTGAAAAGTGTGTGGAAGTCCTGTAATCTAACATCCTTCTATTTTTGATGAGGAAACTGATGGCCAGAGAGAAGTAATTTGATCATGGTTGCATAGTAATTAGTATGAGTAGACAGATCTTGTTCTCTCAATGCTACTCCTAGTAATTTTAGAGTTGTGACATATTTAAAATGAAATTTTCAGGGAAATCCTTTAAAATGGCATGGCATAATTTTGTAAGATGATAATAAACAGTGAACCCAGATTAGGGAATGGCTGTGTGATGAAAATGAGAGGTGGAATGAAGTTACTGCCATATTGGCAATTCTCTTTGGCTACAGTGGCTAAGGCAGGAGTCTCAGAAAGATCACCCAAAATCAGCCTGTAGATGTTGCAGTTGATTGCACAAAGGGCATCTGCTACAACTTTTCTCTCTCCCTGTGGCCTGTAGGCATCTCTATGGAGAAAACAGTTATGTACAGAAGATTATATATGATCACAATGTTACCTCCATCCTCTAAGTGATCATAGTGTCATAAAAAATTACCCCAATCAGATTCACCACTTAAAAGTTACCATCACTAATTTGTGATCCCCTGGAAGAGATTGAGGACTCCATAGTCTGAAGTAGGGTGTTACAAGTGTATAAATAGCCATATTAAATTGAAGTCATATAAAATATGGTGTTGTCTATATTGGACAGTATATTGGGTCCCTCTCCAACTTGGTAGTGAGCAAAATAATATTGTTTTCTGATATGCAATCTAATATGCAATTGATTAGAGCCATGTCAAAGTTGGTAGTCAACACACAAAATTAATTAAAGAGGCTGAAGGATGCCCAGACCAAAAGGACTTCTCCATAACCTAAAAGAATGAGATCTGGAGGAAAAATGTGTCAATTAGAAAGGAGGTCGGTCAACTACAAAACAGAAAACAAACAAATATTCAAAGAGGGGTGTATAGGCAGTGTCCATCCCATAACCATCCTCAACAAGGGTGTCCTGGTCCAAGGACCTGCTATTAATCATACTTTTTTTATTTTCTCTGTTTCCTGTCGTTTTGACATCTGGGGCCTTGGTGACCCTCCCCAGGGCTGGCTAATTCTTAGAGAGCAAACAACTCAAGGAGACTACAATTTCATATGTAATCCAACCTAATCAACACCCATACCCCTAATTCCCTCTTTTATGTAGCTTTTACACTCTGGGCCACTGTCCATCTGCCCTAATCTCTCCAGAGCTAGGTACCAGACAAGAGAGAGCCCCTAAACCCCAGAGCCTGCTGAAGTTATTAAAACAAACCAATCCTAAACTTGCTTATCCTGCCTCTTCTATTCCTTCCCTGGAAAACCACAATAAAGGCTCTTGCCCGTGTTTTTCCTTTGCTTCCTCTGCCTCCTGACCAACCTGATGCCTCCCTCTGTGCCGTCCCCCCCAAAAGGCATGCTGTGCCTCCTATTTCTAGGGATCTGTGAATATAAAAACTCCTTCCTTTGTAACAGTCACTTCCATGTCTGTGTGTCTTACCATATCTGCTTAAAACAAACCCCAGGTACATTTTGAAACCACTACTCTGGTGCCAGCAGCAGTAAGCTAGCAAATCTCTCTATTAACCTCTATTTGAACGGTCTAAACACATAACTATCTCCTGCTGTTTCCTGTTCCTTCTTGTCCTGCTGCTCTAATTTGGCATCTCAGGTAGCATGTCTATAGGAGGAGAAGATTCTGGATTGTTCCCTATCATATTGCTCATTAATAATTTAATAAATTAGATTTATAGGTTTCTACATTAATCTTGTGAGCTCAGTTAATTATATGAGTCCATTCCTGAAAGATCTGCTCTTGATCAGACTGACATCAGTCTTGTGAGCCTGTATAGTGAGGATCATGGTCTACAGTTTTGCTTCTCAAAGTATGTTTCTCAAACCAGCAGCCTCATCATCACCAGGTAGCCTATTAGAAATGCTGTATTAGGGACGTCTGGGTGACTCAGTCAACTAAGTGTCTGCCTTCAGCTCAGGTCGTGATCCCAGGGTCCTGGGATTGAGTCCCACACTGGGCTCCTTGCCCAGCAGGGAGCCTGCTTCTCCCTCTGCCTGCAGCTCCCTCTGTTTGTTCTCTCTCTTTCTCTGACAAATAAATAAAATCTTAAAAAAAAAAAAAGAAATGCCGAATCAAATCTTAGGCGTTGTAGACCTGCTGTATTACATCTGTATTTTAACAAGATCCCACATTTGTATGCAAATTAAACTTTGAGAAACACTACTCTAGGGGAGGGACAAGCCACTTTTCCTGGGAAGGACAAATAGCAAATATTTCAATTTTGCAAAATGTACGGTCTTTGTTGCAAGTACTAAACTCTGCCATTTTCATAAGAAAGTGGCCATAGACAATATGAAAACAAGTCGGCATGGCTGTGTTCAAAAACTTTTATGTATGGACACTGAAATTTGCACTTCATATAATTTTCATGTCACAAATTTTTTTAATGATTTTCAATCACTTAAGAACATAAATACCATTCCTAGTTTGCAAGGACTTACAAGAATAAGTGGCAGGCCAGATTTTCCCACTGGCCATAGTTTTCCCACCCTTGTTCTGGGCTATGGAAAATTTAGTAGGATCAAGTTGTTCTGTGAAGTGAGGTATTCCCTGTTGACCCACCCCAAAATCCCCTGTGCCAAGTGAGACTTTTTGTCTACATATGTCCAGAGATGTATTACTTTTTTGTTTTGAGCAAGCTTGAAGAATACCATTCAGTTGGGGGTTTTTTTAATATTTATTTATTTGTCAGAGAGAGAGGGAGCAAATCAGGGGGAGTGGCAGGCAGAGCAGGCAGAGCAGGCAGAGGGAGAAGCGAAGCAGGCTCCTCGCTGAGCAGGGAGCTGGACTCGGGACTTGATCCTAAGACCCTGGGATCATGACCTGAGCAGAAGGCTTAATCAACTGAGCCACCCAGGTATCCCCATTCTGTTTTTTTAATAATTAAAATTTTAAATTAAGACTTTATAGAAACACAGGAATTCTAGAACATGGGTATAGAAGTTAACAGAGAGTGAGCTACCTCTCTAAAGAAACTATTTCAGGGGCACCTGGGTGGCTCAGTGGGTTAAAGCCTCTGCCTTTGGCTCAGGTCATGATCTCAGGGTCCTGGGATCGAGCCCCGCATTGGGCTTCCTGCTCAACAGGGAGCCTGCTTCCTCCTCTCTCTGCCTGCCTCTCTGCCTACTTGTGATCTCTCTCTCTGTCAAATAAATAAATAAAATCTTTAAAAAAAAACCACTATTTCATAATCTGACATACCAGTGTTTTAGTCAAACGACAATTTCCAATTTATTTTATGTGGGTGCCTGAGTCATCTGACCATGAAAAGCAATAGAGAAGCGATAAACCAATGAATCCTCCTACAACCGTGTACTCATATGCAACAAGAATAATCAAAGCACCCGACAGGCAGACAGAAGGAGGTATAGAGTTCCTGTTACCTGATTTTTAAGCCATGTTTCTGTGTGCCAAATGTCAGGAATATTCTGATCTCTTGATTTTCTGTCACCATTTGTGCAGCAGAATATCGACTTGGAAGCAGGCCACAATCACCAGTCAGCCCTGCCTCCATCTAGTTCATCCATCAGCCATAGAAGGTCTGGTCACTTTGATGGGTTTTTTTCCCAACGAGATAAGGCAATTGACCCTGCAATTCTAATTAGTGATATGAAGTGAGTTGGTGAATTCAGGATATCACTCTTACTGTTTGAATTATTAGATATTTTTTCTCTCTGATTGGATTAACTAAGAAAAAAAGTATTTCAATCATGATTCTTTCAGTAGTAACTTCAGATAACTCTAAAGCTCCTACATGTGATGCACTTCAATTTCCAGACATCCCTTTCACAATTATTAGTTCTATTATCTGAAAGAATTTTTACTTTGTACATTAAATCTTACTACATAAATTTTTAATTTTGTGTATTTATCTCCAGTTCTAAAGCCTGGATATATATCAGAATCACCTGGGGAACTTTTTAAACATGCCAATGCCCATGTCAATAAATGCTCCCCAAGACCAATAAAATGAGAATGTCGTGGTGAATCCTGATATCTTTATTTAAAAAAAATTCTCCCAGGTTATTCCAGGATGTGTGGTTGAAAGCAACTGCTTTGGTGATGACTAAACAAGGATGATCTACTTTACTATTTAACTTTTTTTTTTCTGAAAGTTCTATGAGACACACTTTTTAAACTTAAAAGTGAATTAGGTACACTATTAAAAGAAAAAAAATCATTCTGACTCTTCATGAAAACTACTTCCTGAATGTTCTTAGGAGAAAGTTGTAAACCTCCTTTATTTTCATTTCTTTTTATCTAAATAAATTGTCTTTAGATATTGATTAAATGTGATCTAGTCACATGTATTCCCTAATGTCTCAGAAATATGGCAGTTTTTTAAAAGATTTTATTAATTTATTGGAGAGAGAGAGAGAGCACAAGCAGTGGGGAGGGGCAGAGGGGGAGAGAGAGAGAGAGAGACGCAGACTCCCCACAGGAAGCCTGACCCTGGGCTCTATCCCAGGACCTGGAGACCATGACCTGAGCCAAAGGTAGACACTAAACCAACTGAGCTACCCAGGAACCCTGAAATATGGTACTTTTATTACTTCTCAGCACTGTTTCAAAAACTGTAATTGCACCATACTGCCTGTATTCTTTTGTCACTTTCATTCTCTGTTAGATGATTAATATCAAACTAATATATACTAAATTATCAAAATGCACTTGCTTTGTTGTTATTTTCATTTTTGTTTTCTGTGCTTGCTTTTTTTACTATTTCAATTCTACCAGAATATGAGAGTGTGCTAAGTAAACATTACACAGATCTGTCTCTACCATCACCCCAGAAGTTTCTGAAGACATTCTTAGGGAGATTTGGAGGAAAACTGGCTGCCTTCTAGCATCGGCCCTACCCTATCAATGCCCACTTTTGTGCTGCTGAAAAACAGGGGAGTAACTCAGAGCAGCACTTTGGGGTATCTACCACCAGGGGACATCTCTCATCTTTTCCCAGTTTTCAGTCCGGGATAAGTGAGCATTAAGTTTTGTTGTGTTCATTTTAGAGTGTGCAAAGGAAAAAAGGTAATTAGTCGTTCTTAAAACATTTTAAAATGGGAAACAGAAGCTGAAGGTGACTACTCAAATTTCAAGCAGTTGTGTTAATAATAATTCAGTTTTTAATTATTGAGCACTTTGTATGCTAGGCACTGTGCTAGGATGCTTAGGTACACACAAGCACTTACTACACAAAAGTTATCTCATTTAAGCCCCACAGTAACACTATACCATTGTTGGAAATGCTCCCATTTTATGTTGGGAAACTGAAAAATTAGATGAAGTAACTTACCCAAACTCACACAGCTAGTCAGCAGAGTCAAAGTTTGAAAGTAGATCTTTATTCCAAAACAATCCTAACCATTCTCTACATAAGCCAAAACTTCAGTGAAATTAAATGGTTTCCTTCATTATGACCTAAGGCTCGAAAGAGAGAAGGAGAGAGAGAGAGAGGGAATGGGTTCTTCCCATCATTCACACTTTGCTTGTCTATGCACATAATTTGACTCTTGGTTAATAATCAGTCAGCTCAAAGAAGTATTACCATCTGACCAATCTGTTTGTAACTGGTCAATTCAAGAAAAGAAATCAAACTGGCAGCAGTTTTGAATCTGCCTCAAAAGATGGTCTCTTCAGTTTGGAGTTGAGACACATGGCTGGAAGCGTTCACACTGCCAACGTTTTTAGGGGAAATATTCAGCTCTGGAAAAAAAATCAATTAAATTTTTTTACATAAGTAACTTCACACACCCTAAGTGTATGTCTGTGTTTTTTAGTTATGGACATTCCTTAATAGTGATTGTACATACATGTAAATGGATACAATGAATAGATGTGTATATGTACACACACACAGATTACTAGCAGGTGAGCATAAATTAACACAACTGTGAATCCTGTCATTTTTTTAGTCTTTTCTTTTACACCTGGTAGATTTAAACCCCTACAGGTCATTTTGTCAAAATACAATTTTAATTATGAAATAAAATAACAGAACAGAAACAATCTATTATAACTCACTGACAATGTTGCCAGATAACTACAAAAAAATAGAGTGTCTCAGACAGAAATATCAATAACTTTAATGTGTGCGATTTGTTAACAGGGAAGAAAACAAGCAAACTTGCTCTCCGCTGACTGTCACTAATATTTATTCGTCCAGTGACTGTTAATCAAACCAAGTTTACAGTCCCGTACAGCACCTGTCACAGGTGCTGATCATTAATCAGCTATTACGGCAGTTTATTCTGCTGCTGACAACTCGCAATTTTCCACTGATTCAGCTAGTTTGTCAGGTGGGAATTATGGCATAGCGCATGTGACAAAACACATCACCCTTTTTTTTTTTTTTTTGCATTTTCAGGCTTCTCTCTCCTGCTTTCTCCCCCTTTTTAGACAAACAATATCTGGGAACTCAGAAGTAATAAGGCGGAATGCATAATTAATTACCCAGCTTGCTCTAATTAGGGATGAATAAGTTGTGTCCCTCTCATCATCACAAATGTGGTGATGGGTAATACCAGTTTATGCTGTATTAACTGCAAATATGCAATCCTTCTGAGAGCACTTTTGTTGATGAATTTGATGAATGTGACAATAATTAGCAGAGACAGATGAGAGCTAAATTACTACTGACAATGTAATGCTATCCTGCTCGAGGGCCTGGGAACGTGGCAGGATAACATGGCAGGGACCTGGGCCTCGTTTCTAATTAATAGTCTTTTTTTTTCTTTTTCTTTTTTTTTTTCCTTTCTTTTTTTTTTTTTTTTTTTTTTTTTTTTTTTTTCCGCCAGTGGGGGGAAAAAAGGAGTAACGGTAATTGTTTTCGTAAAAGGCTGCAGGGAGTTATCAGGGTAATAAAGTTAATTAGCAGAACAAACATCCTTTCACTGCCTTACCAGTCTGAGGAAAAGAGGGTAATTCAAACTGCAGAAAGATATGACGAGATGGGATGATAAGAAAAGAAATTTTACACAGGAGGCCAAAAGAGAAGAATGATTTTCTCCCTTCATTTCTCTAGCTTGATGCATGGGAAGAAATTAGCCCCTTTTTTCAGTTCACAAAGTTGCTCGTGTAAAGAACTTTATTGTTATGATTTTGAGTTTGGGATATAAAGTTAGCTTAGATCAATTCCACTGTTTACTGCTTTCTTTCCTAGGTAGTAATGGGTTTGGTCAGTTTCATCTTTATTCAAGTGACAGTTTCTTAATATCACAAGCATAGAAGTAAGATCGAGCACTTGCCAAATAGACCACTTAACTGCATTTTGTCCTACAGAAGTCTGTCTCATTATCTGAATCTTTTGGGGAAAGTAAGAAATTGTTAAGTGATTTCCACAAGTAGTAGTATTCTTATGTGTAAGTTAAAAAATTAAAATGAGATTTAAGAAATATACATGCTATTTTATTCTATTTTTGTAGTCTCAGAAAAATCACCCTTATTAAAATATGGAAACAAAGTCTTTCATTTCTGTTGCAGCTGTTTACATATACAAGTAACCAGTCAAAAAAGGTGAACAGTTTAATGAATCTCAGTTTTACATTAGAGTTTTGTTCAATTCAGTTTCATTCAATTCACATTGCTTGACCTAAGGAGATACAACGAAAAAGAAAACATCCAAACATCTGAAGCTTTTGCAAGTTCATTTCCTCCCTTTAAAGATCATTATTAGTGGTTGGTCTCTTCTGAACATCAATACTTGAAACATTTGTTTAAAATTCAGTAAAATCAGAAAGTTTCTATGGATTTTTATTCCTTTTAGGAACACTTTCAAAAAATTTATTTTATGTTTTTTAAAATCATTGGCTGTCTCACAAGTTCTACATATTTACCATGCATATAAATGTGCACACACTGGCTTGTTGTCAGAGCTAAATGAAACAGCCTACCATAATGCCTGTGTTTGATTCTAAAAACATAAGGAGTAAGTAAGCAGGAACCCTACTTTGCGTTTGACAGCAAAGTACCCTGTAACTTTCCAGCGTTAGAATTCTACATGGAGAAACTTCCACCAAACATGGGGAAACACCTACCAAAATGGCCTTAACCTCTAATATCTACATTTTTAACGTATCTTTGAGGACAAGACAAGAGCAGTATGAGGGTAGGATATAACTTTGAGCTAAGAATCAGAAACCTGAGTTCTTTGCGGGCTCTGCCACTAACTTCTATATGATCGTGAGCATTTCCTGTCATGCCTCTGATCCTCAGTTTGCTCATCTATGAACTTGGGTACCTTCCCTACCTACCTCACAGTGTAGTTGTTGACACAAAAGAAGCCATTTTTAGACTTTGGAAACTATGAGATTGTCAATGAATATAGTGTTAATATAATTTTAGTCTAGGAGAAAAATCGTGGGAAATAATCTTGAGCTAATCCATCTCCTTTTAATAGTCCTCTCATGTATCATTAGTCAAAAACCAGAACTAGAAGATTTGACAAGGAGTTTTTATAATATGAGGAACTGAAATCTAAACTTACTTTGTGAATTTGCTGCTAAATTAATCAGAAAAATTATCATTATAAAAATATCCCCAAATTCATCTGGTTGAAGCTACCTATCTTTTCAAGATTTTCTTAGTCTCTTGTTAGAAGAGCCTATTAAAGTCAAAATTAAAAGAAAACTAAACTAATCATTAGTTAATATGGCAGAATTTCTTACACTTGTCAAATGAACTTCCATTTGAAAATACCCAAGTTTCTCACAGACAGAAAGGAAGATACACACACACACATACCAAATTTAGATTGTTATATTTTGCCTTTGATCTTTAGGAACATTTTTTGTTTGTTTGGGGTTTGTTTTGCTTTTGAGCAATTTTTTCTTATGTTCGGTTTTAAAGGCTTTTTTATTTTTTTAAGATTTTACTTATTTGAGGGAGACAGTGTGCATGTGCACCAGTGGGAGCAGGAGTTGGGGGAGGTGCAGACAGGCAGAGGGAGGAGACTCTCCACTGAGCAGGGAGAACCACGTGATCCCAGGGCCCTGAAATCATGACCTGAGCCAAAGGCAGACACATGACAGACTGAGTCACCCAGGTGCCCCAGCATTTTAAAGTTTTTACCATATAATCAAACCATAGAGGAAAACTCCAGGTGAAAGAAGGACTGGATGCTATTTTCAGCGACTTATAACAACTCTTATTTAGCTACTACGTGAAGTAGGAAATTATAATAAAATGTTGCTTAGAGAAAGAGGGATTGAGAAATTATGAAAGAAGTAACACTAAAATCCGAATGTGAAATAATTTTTTCCTAGAAATCTGTTGGAAGTCTTCTTGTGAGAGAGAGACTAACATGTTTGTTTGTCTCCTTTGAGACCTACACTGAATTTATTGAATGTNTGAATGTGAAATAATTTTTTCCTAGAAATCTGTTGGAAGTCTTCTTGTTGAGAGAGAGACTAACATGTTTGTTTGTCTCCTTTGAGACCTACACTGAATTTATTGAATGTTCTGGTCTTTTCCTCTCTAGCCACTACCTCCTTCATTAGACCATAAGGTATATCCTTTTGGAAAAGTAACGGAGTCCAGTCAACTTAACTTCATTGATCTGCAAAGACTGCTGAAAATTTAAAAATTTGCTATGGGATTCTGACATGCCAGAAGCCACCAGAAAAAGAATTTTGGTATTCAGAACCTCATCAAGAGGTCCCCCTCATCCTTGGATAGAGGCCAAAATGATACTTTCAAGTAAGTAATAATTTCCAATTTTAGCCTATTGGGTGAGCTAAAAACGCTTACAGGGAAAAATTGTTGAAATTAGTTTCACCAATAGATATTGTAGGCACTGGATGCATGTATTGTTGGTATATTATAAATATTCAGGAAATTTAATTCTTCCTTTTCTCTTTTGCTCTGAATTCCTTGGCCCTTGTTTTAGAGGCTATTTTAACAAATTCTCAGTTCTTGAAGACTGTGGGGCCTTTTTGCTTCTTATATGAGTGAAGAAGAGTGTTAGGTGGTTAAATAATTACAAAGGACTAAAAATAAACCATAGTTTTTTTTTCAGATTTTGAATTACAAAATTATTTAAATGTTGTCTCTAATCGAAGTACTACATTACTGTGTAATGACATTACAATACTGCTTAATGACGTTAGGAAACTGCATGCAAAAAAATATTTGTACACAAGGTGGTGATGTTAGCAACCAACTACAGTACTTTTATTCCACAATAAATAACAACAGATTATCTTCCCCAAGTGATCTCCAAAGGGTCTGTTCTGGTATTCATGTAATGATAGTATGCGAGGACACCAGCGTACATAGAAAACCTGTCATCACATGTTATTTAAGTAACAAGGAAAGAAAAGAAGAAGGAAAAATCACACAAAAAAAGAGAGTAACTTCTAAAAAATAAAATTACGGTTTTATGTAGTAAAGATTAAAGTATCCAGATTTAAGTACCTTTTAATAAGTTTCTGTTGGCATCTTTTTAGATATTTAAACCCAAAGATTAAACCCTAAATGTAAAATTGTTTCTGTAGCTCTAATAAACTATTCCCACTTCCCAGAAAGATTTCTTCAGAAAGCCTTTACTCACAACCTCCCCCTGCCTTTCCAGTTTTCCTTATCCCAATCCTGATGATAGAGTTGATGCACTGAGGACGATGCCCT
This sequence comes from Ailurus styani, assembly GCA_002007465.1. Lineage (NCBI taxonomy): Eukaryota > Metazoa > Chordata > Mammalia > Carnivora > Ailuridae > Ailurus > Ailurus styani. The sequence continues at coordinate 1,949,018 of LNAC01000300.1, forward strand.
TCCCTCTATTAATGTCTCTTATTAAAAATTCAAGCTTTTAGATTTATGTTAGCATCATTCAGAAAAATTAAATGGTGATGCTAGTAATAATAAATCACAAACATTATTTCTCATGAAATGTTGGACTTACCTTATCATCAATACTAAAATATAAATTAACTAATATGTGCTGACACTTAATCTAGTTCATATTATTTGCATATTGGTACATTAATAATGACCTCCCAGATCTAGGTAATTAATTTTATTATTTAGTCCCCCAAATCCAACTATTTATTATAGTTAAATATAGTTATTCTCAAATACTTTTTTTAAAAAGGTACATGATGACATCAGCAGGAACACAGAACTTGTTGGTTACAAAGTGGAACACTTGTGTGCCATGAATCCAAAAGGCAGGCAGATGTGTTTTCAATTTTAAGATTTTTCTCCCAAGATGAAAAGAGCAGCAATTGTTATTTGCAAGCTAGAAAGCAAAATATCTGTTCTTGAATTATCTGAGGATGAGTCAGAAACTTAAGCCCAAAGAGAAGTAATAAATAATAACAACAGATGTTTGTAAACCTGTGCTCCCCTGTTCAGTGTTTCTACGTGTTGTTTTGCCTTGATGTGCTGTCAGCCGCCTCTCACCTGGGAGTAGTGATAGCTTATCAAAGCCCAAACAGTTCCTCCTCACAACAGACAGATAATAGTGCCTTTCAATTTATCATACTGGAAGTCTAGAAGAACCATGGGAACGATTGGTCAGGTGACAGCTTGATGGACAGTTTGACAGCCCTTAAAGCATCATGGGAAATGGTTGTCACCTGATTTTTCAGAGTGACCAGGGAGATAACCTTCAGAATGACGAGGAAAACAAAAATCTGAATATTTGTATAAGATCCAGTGGCAGCATCAATGTTCACTTAAGTGATAATAGGTATGAATTTAGATTACTCAAAATATTATTATCAAACATGAGAGCTCTCTCCAAGTCCAGAAGCGCCCTTCATCTCTTTAGATGCCTTTTACATTTTTATTCAAACGTCATTTGAAAAACATATACATAATACAGGGCTTTTGATTTTAAAGAGACACAATAAAAGATATTATTTAACCACAAGCTAAATATATTCGCTGACCATTAATATTCTCCAGCTTTGAAATCTACTTTCCTTTTGACAAGTCCTTGTACACCTTTTCCTAAATATAGTTTGCACATTGTAGTTCTAATTAAAAAGGCTGTCGTAAAGAATCAAATATGTCAAATTTTACATTTTGGGCTAACTGGACCTCATGAAGATCAGCGGAGCCTTGGTATGAGAAAGAAAATAAGAGAAATCAATATGAAGATGTTTAGTGCAAAAATGTTTCCATTTGTATTTCTTCATTTATATACCAACAAACAGGAATTGAGGACTTCCTACATGCAAGGGTCTCCCTGGATGTATAAAGATGAGAAAGATAAAACTCCATCTTTGATTTGCTTACAGTTTAAGAGTGAGGATAAATTATTATTAGTTAATTAATATTAGTAATATTAATATTAAATTAATAGTAGACAGCAAAAGAGACGAAGAGATCCGTCCAAATCCACTGCCTTCCGATTGTTGAGGCTCACACACAGTCATGTAAAAGTTGTCTCTTGCATGTGTTCTCTTGTGTATTGTATGTGCAGTTTGCAATTGTTTTATGGCTTAACCTGAAGAAATTTGGCCTGAAAATTGAGATTCCAAAGAAAAAAATAAGCACTCTTTGTTTATATGTTTACTGTCTCCCAAGTTCAAAGAATTATTCTAGAAATAGTAGGGAAATAAATGAGATTTGAGCTGTGATTCCTATCATTGAGGAGGACTCTAGACATCCCAAACCTCAGTCCCTTAGACGTTTCATCTACTTTTTCCCCCAGAACAGACATTCAATACGCTTCTATTTTAAAATAGTATCTAATGTACAGAAAAGTTATAAGAATAGTGCAAAGAACTCCTTTATATTCATTATCCAGAATTCACCAATCGTTGGGATTTTGCCACATGTTTTTATCCCTCCTGTCCTCTCTCTTGCTCTCTCTTTCCCTCCATCCATCCTCCCTTCTTCCTCCCTCCCTCTCTTATTTAGCTATTTAAAATTATATTTTTAGGTTTTCCAATAATTTTTATGAAGGGAAATGAGATTAAATTTGTTTGATTCCTCTTTATACTCCTTCATAAAATCTAGCAACTACCTTGTATATCCTTGATAAATATATATGAATGAGTGAACAAATGACAAATAATAATCAACCTAAAGCTAGTCTTTGATCTTTTAGATGTATGTTTATACATAAATTTAAAAGGTATTATATTATTTGTCTAAATATATGTAATATTTTACAAAAATATGGATCTTCCTTCAACGATGTCTGATCAATAAGAGATTTAATAAAATAAATAAATAATACAATAAAATTAAAATATTGCCACAGAATGTCAAGTGACTTTCCAAAAGAAGTGAAAGATAAAAGTTTCAGGGGCTGCTGGCCCTTTGTCTTTGTTTGGGACAAATAGACCAACTATAGATGCTGGATGAAAAGCAGGGATTTAAACAAAAACTATCTTTCTGAAAAACACTCTGGCATCACTGTTGAAACTGGTACCATTTGGCTGCTTGACACTTTTGGGATAACACTCTGCTTTCACAAATTTTGATGCTTTGGATTCACATTCCAACATGATTTTCCAAAGACAAGCCAGACAAATTGTGAGAACACCCTCAGTGTTTTCCAGGGAACTGAAAAAAAAAGCCAGCAAATAATTTAAATGACTATTAACAACAAAATGTTCTCCGTATAATTCTTCACAAGAAGACACATGATTTGAAAAAGAAATTTTTTTAATGAAGCCGAAGTTTGCAAATGCAAAGCAAAATGCTTTTGAGTGCCATATGCAAATTTAAATACTTAGAGACTGATAAAAACACATTTTGCTTATTTCCAATTGGGAAAGCAAGATGTGGGAGGAAGATTTGTAATAACTGATACATGGACAAGGTCCAAATACTGCAAAATAACCAAATTCAGAATCATTTCTGAATCAGAGCTGGGGTTACAATGCTTTTCCTCTCCTTGAAATAAACCCATGCAGCATCAGGTCATAACAGGTCCCAGATGTAGTCCCTAGCTCACCCGATATGAATTAAGTTTCATTGTTAACAACTAATGTAGTCATTTAAGCCAACTAAATAAAAGAAGCTAAATATAAAGCCAGAACCAAAGTCTTATAATATATTTCATAGTAACGCCAAAATAGGTGGTCTGGAAAAGTTAGAATAAATACAAGTGTTGAGTTTTCAGTCAGACTAAAATTTTCAGAGAAAGGAAATTTCAGACTAAAAAATTCACAAAAAGAAAAAAATTATCAGTTAAGTCTTAAACTATTTTTTCTTATTTTTTTAGAAGATTTTATTTATTTGAGAGCTAAAGAACATGAGTCTGGTGGAGAGGCAGAAGGAGAGGGAGAAGACCCCCTGCTGAGCAGGAAGCCCACTGTGGGGCTTCATCCCAGGATCCTGGGATCACAACCTGAGCCAAGGCAGCCGCTTAACCCAGCCGAGCCAACCAGGCGCCCCAAGTCATAAAACTATTTTAAAATTATGNGAGAACATGAGTCTGGTGGAGAGGCAGAAGGAGAGGGAGAAGAAGACCCCCTGCTGAGCAGGAAGCCCACTGTGGGGCTTCATCCCAGGATCCTGGGATCACAACCTGAGCCAAGGCAGCCGCTTAACCCAGCCGAGCCAACCAGGCGCCCCAAGTCATAAAACTATTTTAAAATTATGCCATGCCCTTGCCCATTATGCATTTGAACATGTAAAATTAGATTGACTGTTACGCAGCATTTTGAAAAGACAAAAATCTTAAATTATTGGCTAGTGTAGGTTATATAAATATGGACTTTTACAAGTCCATGCTCACTTGATGTGTACAAAATTGATGACCTTTTAGCTCAAAACATGTAAGAGTCCACTGTTTGGACTCTTCTGCTAAGGTGCAACAGAGTCTCTGGTGTGAGACATGAAGAGAATTGAATCTTATGACCCAAATTAGAAAACTGAAGTTATTTCTGTTAGCTCTTTCTTCTTTCAAGCTATGTCCATTACACTTCAAATGTGGTAAATCCTGGATTCATTTCCCTTTATTTTTCTGACTGAAGGCTTGTTAGAGAAGTAAATCAATGAATGTGTTGATTTTTTTTAAGGCATTTAGAAAAGCTGTCTAATTTCCTTAATGCCAAAAAGGAATCACTGAAAAATTGTACCTCAATTACTCTTTCGTTACTTTCACAACTTCTTTACAGCTATAAAGGTTTGATTTTTGTTTCATTTTTTGATAAAAATATAAAAATGCAGAAAAAGGGAAATATGGTAGCATATCTCACTAATACTATTTTAAACATTTGCTATTCAATGACTTGAGCTAAATATTTACATCTATAAGACTATGTCTTGACTGTAGACAGGAAATTGATTCCAGCTTTCTAACTACTTCTTGGAGTTCTGATTTGTGATTACTCAGGTTTACAATAAACTTTCTGAACCTCGAATATACTGAATAATCCTAGGATTATAAAAATGGCACCTTACATGGTTAAACTTTTACTTCTACCTAATTCATTCTCATAAATTCTTCCTTTGAAGGATGTAAGAAGAAAATACATGAAGTTAGGTTTAAACTGATTCTTAGAACCCCAGTGGTGTTAGTACATACATTAGTACATTTATTTTTCTAGGCTGTAACTCTATGGAATGAAGAACAACCCAAAGTGGAAAATGAAATTATTGCCAAACTAAGTTATTATTTTGTCTACATTATATCAAATTAACAGTTTGACTTTTTCCACTGAGTGTACTTAACTGGCAGTTGTGTTGGAATTTGATAGGTGCAGCCATAGTGTTTTAACAATCAAGCAACAATGTTTCCCATTATTATTCTATACGGCACGTTAAACCCACCATTTTCTTTCTAGCCTTACAGTTAATAGAGAACAAATGAACACAATGACTTTCCACCTTTGTAAATTTCCTTATCTGTTATATTTGAAATTTGCTTTCTCCTCCTCTCTCAGTCAAAGAAAGCTTAATTCTTTGTTATTTCTTTCCTTCACCGTCTTAAGAAAGTTACAGTTCTGTGAGACTCAGCTTCCTCACCTGTAAAGTGGAAAAAATTATACTTACCTGTTAGATTTGTTCTGAAGATTAGAGATTATTCCAAGTAACTGCATAGTATCTCCTATAATAGTCTGTTCCCAATGAGATCTAATTCCCTTCTCTTTGATTATGCTGGAATACTTATTTATCGACTTCTGTCAAAAGGCAGGTTATTCAATGTCTTAAGCCTTTTCTTTCAATTACACTGAAGCATAAATCAATATGTCAGAAGGAACTAATCCTGCTGGGCCGATTTATTAAAATAATTCAGCACAAAAATAACTTTAAATCATAAGACCAAACACTGACAATGTTCAGAAAATACAATCTTTCCCAAAGACAGGAAAAACCTTCTGACATATTGGAAGAGGATCATCTGCTTTCAGACAGTGATTGACCATGGGTGACCGAAACCATGGAAGGCAAACCCCAGACAAGGGGAACTACCGTGGTGCTTTTCTTGAGGCAACCATCCTACTTCAGTACACAGCAGAGTGCTTATGTATATTTCCCATTTTGTTTTTGTTTCACAGAATATTTAAAAAGACATGTACTCGGGCGCCTGGGTGGCTCAGTGGGTTAAAGCCTCTGCCTTCAGCTCAGGTCATGATTCCAGGGTCCTGGGATCGAGGCCCGCATCGGGCTCTCCGCTCAGCGGGGAGCCTGCTTCCTCTTCTCTCCTCTCTCTGCCTGCCTCTCTGCCTACTTGTAATCTCTCTCTCTCTGTCAAATAAATAAATAAAATCTTTAAAAAAAAAAAAGACATGTACTCAAGGGACAAGATTTATTAAAATTAATAATTTTATTGTTTAATCAAGAAAATTCTTAAGTGAAACTGGCTTTTTTTTTCTTTTGTGTCAGTGGATAGAGGGGAAGAATATAAAGACTACTGATATAGTTTAGTGCCACAGCCTTAAGTTACCAACAGCTTACTCACTGTTGTTTGTATTCATTTGGTGCACAATACCAACACAGTGAAAAAAGCAAGTAATGTACTATTATTATAAAAATTGTTTTGACTTCATGAGCTGCCTAAAAGTGTCTCAGGGACCTCAAGGATCTGCAGACCAGACTTTCACAAGCATTAATTTAAGGTTATACTCTCCTGCCAATCAAATAGTTCCATGATAATTCTGGAAAAGGAATTAAAGTGGGATAAAAAAGTTGAATATTTTTTTTTATTCTTTTGATTCTTAGTTCTCCTTGTACTATAAAAGTTAAACAAAACTTGACCTTTTCACATGCTATAAAATTCTGAATTCATTTCTTTTTAATTGCTTATCTGGATTGTTATGGTCCCATGTCTATGCCTACAAATTATTACTCTGTTTTAAAAGGCTTTTTGAACAACATGTAAGAGACAACAAACAAGTGATAAGGTTTTCCCAGTCTATAAATTAGTTACTATGTGTAAATTTCTCACCAGGTAAAGTCATTCAGGTCAAAAGGGTATCTTTCACTAATCAACCTCTACATTAACTTACCAATTTCTCTGTACCTCCCAAAGTGAGAACTCTATTTGGATGTATTATTTCTGCTTCCTAATTTGAATATATGATGAATACATTATGATGCAATTGAAGAAACACAGATTGTGCATATTATATCTTTTCTGTAACTAACTCAAGAATGAAAGAATATATGTTGTTTAGAAGTCAATTGTCATGGGTAAATGATAAAAACTGGCCCTAAATTGAACCTAAGGTGAATTCCTTTAGTATGGGCCATTGTAAACTATTTAATTCTGAAAATATCTTCTTAAAGTAAATTTCAAAATTTATTCCAACTAATCCTTTATGAATAAAGGTTAAATACTTAATCCTATGATTTTATAAATCCATGGTGTCTAACAAATTGCATGTTTATTTTACCCTATTGTCCAAATCAGTTCATACGAGTTCTAAACAAGAAAGGTTGATGCTTAAATATAAGACATCATGTGATCTGTGAACCCTCCATTTTAGAGTCATTTTAGATTCTGAACATGTCACTAATTTATTATTTTCTTCCTTTTTCTGGTTGTAATCTAACAGTAAGAGACAATAGAAGACTTCTACCAAATTTTCTTCATATCATAACATTTTAAATAACTTCATTTGGAGTAAAAATAAAACTAAAATAAACTAAAATCATTAAGAGTAATACAGGTGGGAATAGAGCGAAGGGAGGTATTTTCTTAAGGTTCAAGGATCACCTGCATTTCTTTACTAAAGCAGTCTAACCAGCTGCCTACATTGGGCTTTCAGACTTCCCTCTTTCCTTGTATGTCAACACTTTAAACCCCTTCTACCTTCCTTCTTAAAAGCTACTCATTCTTCAAAGACCTGCTCAATAAAGCCTGGTGACTCCAAATTCCATAGTTCTCTGTCTTGTATATTTACAGTCTGGGAACATTTCTTGTATTTCTTCAGCATTACCATACTGTTCATTTCTTAGTAGGTACCCAAGGAAAATTGTTATGATTAAGTATAAACTGTCAGAAAAAAAAAACTGAAGTTAGTTCATTACAAAAGTGATTTTTTCCAAGGGATTTGCTGCATATTATGATTTTGGAAAATCAATACAAAATTTGAGATGAAAACAATGAAAAATTCAGAAAAACAATTTCCTTAAGGAAGTTAGAAATTGTTTTATTCTCCAAGTCCTAAATAGTTTTGAGCAATGAATTTTTTGTAACAGAAAGAAAAAATAGATTTTTTTTACTGTGGACTGAACATTATTTGTAGTAAAGAAGAAAATAAACAATATTGTCTGCCTTGTTTTGTCAAAATACTTTATTGAGAGGAACAAAGCAAGTCTGACAGGTTTAGAGAAGAAAGTAAAACTGAAACTCAGCTCAGTCCAGTTCTGTGGGCTTGATATCCAGAAAAGAATTTAGACTCACATCTGTAACAAGTGTTCAAAATATTTGTTTCTGTTGAAATATGGACCTCAGTAAGACTGCCATAGTATTATCACTTTCTTAACTATGTGATTAAACTTTTAACAGAAATAGAAATTATAAATATTTTAAGACACAGTTTACATTTTTGCAGATGTATTCAAAGCTTAGAAAGGCCAAAAAATTAAAATTTAATATACCTTGAATTTAGGAAATTAATAGTATACCTGGAAATCATGGAAAATGGGATTTTTAAAGGGGTCCTAGTTATAAAAGAAAAAATACATACTTTTAAATCTCTAAGTAGTTTTATGAAAACCTTCACAAGGAAAGTACATGACTTGTATGCAGAAAATTTTTAAATGTTGTTAAAAATATGTTAAAAGACTCAATAAATGTACAACTATAGCACATTAATTATCAGGGAAACCAAGCACTATAAAATCACTGATTTGGGCCAAATAATGTAATGTTATTACAATAAATATCCTAAACAAATTGGGGGAGGGAAGTGGGTCCTAAAATGCACTGAAGGGGTACCTGGATGGCTCACTCAGTTGAGCATTTGACTCTTGGTTTCTGCTCAGGTCATGATCTGGGGTCATGGGATCAAGCCCCACATCAGGCTCCCCACTCAGCCCGAGTCTGCTTGGGATTCTCCCTCTCCCTCTGCCACTCTCCCCTACCCCCCCCCAATAAATAAAAAAATAAAATGCACTGAAGGACTAAACAAGCAAAATGCAAAGAAACATTTTTAAAAAAATGTATTCGAGGTAAAGCAACCCTACTATTTTTAAAAATACACTACAATAGTAGAAAGGGAAGTGTTGGAATAATACATTAAGATAGAATGGCTCAAATATTATATATAAATATATTATGTATATATACAAACATATACGTATCTATTTCTTAATTTCTCCTCCCTTTAGTTTCTCTCATATGTAACTATTTAATATATGCAAAATAATGTAGAACATAACTAGTTAATGAGGAAGGGAAGGATTATTCAGCAAATAGGAATAGAAAATGAACAAAGAATTTGAAAAATTGCCAGTTAAGATGATTACTTCATTCTACGTGCACAAAGAAAATGTGTATACTGTGAGCCAAGCTAAAAAGAAAAAACTACTATGGAAACAAATTTTACAATGGGAAGATTCCAAATATTACTCATTTGTCCATTAGATTTTAATTCCCCATGATTTTTGCAATGTATGCATCTTTGTCTGCCCTTACAACAACTAGCACACTGCTTTTCACACCATAAGTACTTTTTAATAGGAAGATGATAAATTTATTTATTTACTCATTCCAATATTATCATTGAAAAATATTTTGCCACATTTGCTTTTAAGACAATTATCATATGGTTTTACTCATATGTGGAACATAAGGAATGGCACGGAGGACCATAGGGGAAGGGAGGGAAAATTGAACGGGAAGAAATCAGAGAGGGAGACAAACCATGAGAGACTCTTGACTCTGGGAAACAAACTGAGAGTTACAGAAGAGGGTGGGGGGATGGGGTAGCCAGGTGATGGGTGTTAAGGAGGGCAGGTGCTGTGATGAATACTGGGTGTTATATGCAACTAATGAATTGTTGAACACTACATCAAAAACTCATGATATACTATGTGTTGGCTAACTGAACATAATAAAAAAAGTATAGTTTTTTCCTCTACAAAGAGTTTTGTATTTTGATCTTTTTATCTGTAACACACACAGTTTTATCTGTTGTGCCTCGACTTTACTTTCCTATAAAGATAAAAGCAATAACAGCTAAAAATTAAGAACAATCTTGTGCCTTTAGCTTTTGTATCATACCGTGTTGCCCATGAACAGAATAGTTGGGTAAACCAGGTTTTAAGAGAACTGAAACCTGAAGAGAAGAGCCTTTCAATGACTTTCTTCATACCATAATTCAGAAACACTAGTTTGAGCTTCATTTTCTCAGTATAATGACTTTGGCCATGGATAATTTGTAACCGAGGTCTCCATATGGAATTGGTCTCATTTCAGGATGAGAGTAAGATTTATATGATAACAGCAAGATGACGGTCAAAATAATCTTTCAAAAGTCAGGAGATAACCTTATCTAAAGAGAAAAATACTGTCCAGTGACCTCGTGTTCTTAAGTAAGGGTTTTCTCCCGATCTCACTTTTCTATCAAGGAAACTATAAAAATATGATAAAATAGAAGCTATTACCTGAGGTCAGGGAAAATTGGAGGTTTTTTATTTACATGTTGCTCTTTCCCCCAATGTGTTATTTGCTGTTGATTTTTATATGATATAATTTCATGGTATTTTGATGGAATTTTATACTTAAAATAAATCTTAATATATTTTTTATTATTGACCCAAAAGTTCAAAGACAACATTATCAAATAGTAAGTAAGCAACGTCTGAGTAAAATTTTATTATGTGACAAAGGAATCTCTATCACTTCTGGCAATGCTAGTGCTAACTGTGCGTCCCCAGTGCTCTGTAGTTTGTGTTTATTTTTTCATGTCAGTTTCCTGTCCTTTTAGAAAACTTAAGCCCTATGTAACTGATTTTTTTTTTTTTCCATTTGGGTAAAGACTGCATTTCCTTCCTCCTTCTGGGTGACTGCACCAGTTCCCTTCCGGTTCCATCAGCTTATCACTGCTTAGTAAAATTGAATTTCATATAATTTCATATGGATGTCCTCATTATTTTGAATTTGCAGAAGCATTGATGGAAAAAGAACTGGCAATATGTATTACTAGTCTTGTTGAGGGCACTTAGTTTTACAGAGTCTATTTTGCAGAACATGTTAGCACCTATGGCACTGTATTTAAAGCTGGTGAAATTGGGATAAATAGACAGGTATGAGTAGATAGGTGGCTGGCTGTCTGGTTGGCTGGTCAGGGAAGTGGATCTCTATGTCCATATTTATGTCTGTACTGTACCTACTAGTGGAAAAGTCCAAGATATATTTTACGTATCAATCAGATGAAAAGTGATTTGGAAGAAAATAATTTTCATGCCCATTTAAAACAGATGGGCTTAGTGTCAGAATAAATCATTTGATAATTGTTAAAACTAATAAATGCTTAGAGACAATTAACTACTTTATCCTTAAACCAGTTTAGGGGTATTATATATTTGTGACAGCTGTTGGTACCACAAGATAATAATATGAGAAAACAATGGCTAAACAGTGACATAATAACTTCCTTCTTCATAATTCAAGATATTCACCAGCCAAACTATGAATCCACTGCTCCCTAGAGCAGCTATCACAGGGCCTCAAACGTAGTAGACACACAAATGAGGGCTTCATTTAAAATAACTACCATTTATAAATATTTATCATGGTCTAGGTAATTTTCATACATTATTCATCCTCACATCCAATCTGGAAGGTGGATGAACTTCTCATTTACAGAAACTTCCCATATACAGAAACTATGCCTCAGAGAGTTGATGTTTTGCCCAAGATCATGGGGGTAGGATGTAGCAAAAACAATATTTGAATCCAGGCCTGTTCCACCATACAATCAACTCATGGCAGGTAATACTAATCCTCACAACCACCTTTTAAGGTATGTTCTATTATCATCCCGAATTTATAGATCAGGAAACTGAGGCACAAAGAGATTGTCACATGTCCGCAATCACACACTTGAATGGACTTGGGGAAACTTAACTGGGAGTGAGATTGGACCAGCTCTCGTGTCCTCAGATCTGGGTTCATAGCAGCCACTGCAGTAAACGAAGAGGACACCATCTCATGTCATAACTTTGTCCAAGGCAAACCAGGACAGACGCCTCACTGGAAGGTAGACCTTAGTCTCTAGATCTGAGTGGCCCGAGACTGGCAAAAATGCTCCCCGCCCTTTGGCTTCTTAAGAGTGGACAGAATCTCCCATGTAGCCCTGAAGACCACAGTCCACAGTGAGTGTAGTGCCCCATTAAAGTGTGCGGAGACAAGAATCCTCCCAAAATTATCTCTATTTCTCCTTCTCCTTCTCACATCCTGGCTTCTGACATCAAAGTTTATTGTTAAAAGCATTCTTAATAGGAATATTACTGTCTATTTTTTCACCAGAGAGAAGAATGTCAGGGAAATTTGTCATGATATGTGTTTACTGTAAGTTTGACATGCATTATTGTTAGATCATTCGGCTCTCCTTCCATAATTTTTCTATGCAATTTATTTATGTGCATATTTAAATGGTATGCCACTTAATTGAAATTATAGTGCGTTCAAGCCAGATTTGACACTGACTGGCAGTTGCTGTTAAGGAATACTTGGAACCTACGAGCGGGTCATTTTCCAAATAGTACAGATATAACCATATTATCCAGCAGAATATTTCAGGAAATCAAATAGTTGGTATTGCCAATACAAGCACCTCATTCATTCCAGGCAGGGTTATGTCTTATTCACCTTTCTAGCCCACAACCCTAGAGCTGCATATGACATAAAAGATAGTGGTACAACCAGCTCTTTCTCACAAAAAGACTCTGCCTAAATCCAAAGGTCTTATAAGTAAATTTTGAAAAAATTATTCTGCCCTTGGAATAATTCCTTAAAAATTTAAGTATCTGTACTGTGCACAAAAACAATTCCAGAATTTGATTTGGTTTTCTATAGTTCTCTTCCAGATATATATAATTAGAAAAAGTACAGCCTATGGCAAAGGAAACAAATCCAGACTATTACAGATGGAAGTTTCTTGACAGGGCAACAGCCCAAGCAAGTTCAAGGAACCAACAAAAACACTGAATAGCTTCAGACTTTATTTTTTAATTTAGAAAGTCTAAAATTGTATAAAGAACAACAGATGCTTTATCTTCCTTTCCCTCTCCCTGGTGTCTTCTACTCTACTTAGTGACTCTAGATCTTGGGCACATCACTTAACCACTTTGGGCCTCCATTTCCTCATCTGTGAAATAGGATAATAATAATGTCCTCTTTGAGTTGTTGGATGAATTAAATGAGGTGAAATCATTAAAATGCACACCAGATATTTGACAAGTGCTAAGCGCTATTTTTTAACTAATGTATTGTTATATTGTTCCATTGTTATTACTCCATGATTGTTATACATCATACCCTATCTTGCAATAGCTTTAAAAAAATAAACTCCCAAAGTATTTGAGGTACCTCTATGAATATAAAAATATTATACATAATGAAATGAGAATTAGTAGAAGCCTAAAGTTCACTTTGGTGACCATGCTCATAAAATCATGGAATGGAGGTACTATTAAGTGTCTTTTATTTTTCTGCAAACTAGATTACATGACATCCTAAGGTGTTCTACAAAGAAACTTTGACCCTCTATCAAATGTACCATTGTGCAAAGTGCTTTGCCATAAGAAATATCTGGCCACCTTGATCTTCATCTCTTTAAAACTGTATTTTCCCTTGTAGCTTTTGTTTGTCAATTAGAAATCAAGTAAATAAGTAAGTACTCAGTATAGTGGAGCTATTTGGGAATTCAAAATGGGAAAGGAACTAACATTTGTTGAATACCTTCTAAGTGCCAGAGAGTTTGCGACGTGTTTTATGTGTGATCATTATTTCACTTAATCCATATAACTGTCCCCTGAGATAGATAATATCTCTATTTCACAAATGAGGACATTGTTTTTCAGAGACTTCTTTATTTGATACAATTAGCTAAGAAGTGGTAGATGAGAGTCTAGAATCTAGGTCTATCTATCTCTTAAGGCTGTTCTCTGTATACTATACAATACTTTGTTTATTTTGAACAACTCATTTTGACTGGCTACTCTGTTATAGTACCTGATAACATATTTCCTAAAATTACCAGAAAATTACCTTTAGAATATGACATCATGACCCTATGAGAAATGCTAATGAAATTTTCTCACTGCTGACTTAAATGAAAAGGATATTTCTGTTTAATTTTGGGGAATCCTGGCAACATTTCTACAGAGAAAGTTTTCCTGGGAGCAGCTGTAGAAAAATCTCCATAAACATTTCATTTGATATTCTCATATTTTACATTAGTGCAAGTGTTTTGCACACCCCAGGGATGTGAAATGTGCTATAAGAAATGTAGTGAGCTGTCAGTCAATGCCCTGCAGGAGGATTTAGGAAATGGAGTCCTACAAATGTTGTTTCTTTTCAGCTCAAACTGCACGAATTATTTGAACCAAATTGGGGGGTTGTGGGAAGCTAATATAGAGATCTGCACCCCCACGAATGCTGAATACTTATGGCCTGAATGGCAGACTATTGCAAAAGTCTAAAACTTTTTGTTTTGAGATACTGGTTTTATGTGGCTCCTGCAGTTTTTTGAATAATTACTCCATTTGTCATCATCATCCTTCTTTAATGAAAGCCAGACCCTACTTCTTGAACTGCTCTTCTCCTGATAGCCAGGAGAGAGGCTGCATGAGAGGATCCAGGTGCTTTATTCTGCTGTGGTTTACCCACCAAGAAGAAGAAGATAGGTTAGTCTCAGGAGGTGGAAAGAGCTGCACTGTTTGGGGGAGGGGTGTGGTTTCCCGGGAAAAGTTTAAGCTTTTAAGGGCCTGAGTTTTAATTGCAGTTCTCCTGCTTTCTAATTGTGTGACTTGGACAAGACTCCTCAGAGACTCCACTTTCTCATCTCTCATATTGGAGAAATAATATTGTGAGTATTCATCGGGATGGTATTTCTAAAACACCTGGTACTTTGTAAGCATAGCGCTTGCTAAATACTAGCTATCCTTGTTTTCATTATTGATGAGGCAGTAACACGAAATAGCAGTATGTCCTGAATATGTACTACTAGGTATCTTAGGGATTTTTTTTTACATCATTAGTTGCCACATAAACAAAGACCATTATTTTTCTTTAACTTTAGATGTCATAGACGAACCCCGTAGTGTTCCCTTTTCACTTAGTGGCTGCACATATGGTTTGAATGGAAACGAACATCCATCCTCTTCTGCATTTCTTCTTCAGCTCCCTTATTCTCCAGGAGTCTCTATAGTACATTGGTTCAGATTATCTCACTAATTACTTAAATGCTGTCATCTAAATATAAGTTTGTAAAATCATCATCTACTTCCAGGTAGGAAGAGTAATACACAATGTAAATATATGGTCAAAAGAATCTGTCTTCACCATTTTATTCTGTTTGTGGATCCAGTTGAACCTAAGTAGGGTTATTATTATTCTCCAAAGAATTGTACTACCTGCCGTTAATATTGAACCTATCAATTTTCAAAGACCAGACAAAATGGAGTACTCTTTATAGCTTTTCTTGGACTATCCTATTTCCTTATTTCTGGTATAGTGGCAGGTGTTTTAAAACTCATCTGAAACAGTGAATGTGTTTTTTTTTTAAGATTTTATTTATTTATTTGACAGAGAGATCACAAGGAGGCAGAGAGGCAGGCAGAGAGAGGAGGAAGCAGGCTCCCCGCCAAGCAGGGAGCCTGATGCGGGGCTCAATCCCAGGACCCTGAGATCATGACCTGAGCCAAAGGCAGAGGCTTAACCCACTGAGCCACCCAGGAGCCCCAGTGAATGTGTTTCTTTATAGTTGTAGAGAATGTTTCATCCATACAGGCAGAATGAGCTTTTCTATTTATTTTTGTTTTAGAGAAAAAGTGTGTGTGTGTGTGTGTGTGTGTGTGTGTGTGGTGTTTATCAGACCAGTAAAAATTTAGGTTTTGTTGTCATGTATTAATATACCAAATAATGTAACAGAAGTAAGTAAATTAAATTTTCAGTAGACTCTATGAGGAAACAAACACAGGGGGGAAAAAGGAGCAGCACCAACATTTCAAATATGAAAATTAAAAATTTCTGTCAGTCATCCCAATAGTTTCTTTTGGAGAGCGCCATACTTCTGTATATTTGGCCCTAACTCGATCACTGTTTTCCAAAGTGATAAATAAGATATTGGTGATATATAGGTGAAAATTTATTTTACCATGTTTTCAGAAATTTAATTAGAATGTTAAAGTATGATGTACTGTTTCCTTTTTAAAATAAAATTGCTTACATAAAAAGAGGTAACTGAAAATAATTAAGAACATAATATAGGAGTTAATGGAGAAAAATGTCAAAAATTATACAGATAGTATTCAAATGATGATCTAAGGGAAAAAAGTAATTTTATTTTACAGTATTAGAGTAGGGATGGCCTTTTAAAGCATGGCATAAATTTCAAAGACCAACAGAGACATATCAATTTTACCACTAAAGTTTTTTTTTTAATTTCTGTGTATCAAGTAAGTAAAAAATAAATAAAATCAAAACACAAAATAGAAAAGTTATTTGCAGCACATGTGGTAGACAAAATCTAATTTCCATTATGTATTAAAAGTCCCTCAACACAGTAAAAAAAAAGTAACTAAAGGATAATAGAGAAACAAAGGTCATGAATACAGGTCGTAGACTGGGAAACACAAATAGCTTTTAAACATAAAATTGTTCTTAAACTCTTTCATAATAAAAGAAACAACATTCCTTTTTTACCTGCTTGGCAAAAATAAAAATGTTTGATAAATATATTGATAAATGCATTGTGTGTTAATGTGCCCAAAATCCAGAGTAGATAATGTGGAATAAGATATGCAAAAGGGAGGAGGAAAGGAAAATAAATTATTTATTGCTGTTTATAAAATTGTGACTTTTTCCAGGATGCCTCAGTAGCTCAGTCGGTTAGGTATCCAACTCTTGGTTTTTGGCTCAGGTCGTGATCTCAGGGTTATGGGATCCAGCCCCATGTTGGGCTCTGTGCTCAACGGGGAGTCTGCTGAAGACTCTCTCTCCCTCTTTGCCTTGTCTGCCACTCCCCCACCTCAGATAAATAAATCTTAGGAAAAAAAATTTAGCTTTTCCCAATCCAAAAATAAAATGTGAGGTTATTTGGTGTTTTGATGGTTCCATGAACTTGTCTGTCTGTCACTCTAATTATCTCTCTGAGAATGGAATATTATGCAGCCATGAAAAAGAATGAAATCTTGCCATTTGCACCAACATGGATGGATCTAGAAGCTATAATACTAAATAAAATAAGTCAGACTAGGAAAGGTAAATACCATATGATTTTACTCATGTAGAATATTTTTAAAAAGGCAGAATCAAACCTATAAATACAGAGAATAAGCTAATAGTTGCCAGTGGGGGAGGTGAGTGGGGGACCGGCAAAATGAACAAAGAGGTGTGGGAGATAGAGACTTCTAGTTACAGAATGAAGAAGTCATGGGAATAAAATGCACAGCACAGGGAATGTAGTCAATGGTATTGTAATAGCATTGTATGGTGACAGATGGGCTGCACGTGTCCTAAGCATTTACTCCTTTGTTGTACCCCTGAAACAAATGTTACGTTGTGTATCAACTATACTCAAAAATTTTAGCAAAATAAACAAATAGAGATATCTTGATGAAAAATTCAGAAAACTGAATCAAATACTATTTTATGTATATATACAAATACCTAGAGTTTTAAAAAGGAATTTAGAGGATTGAGTCATTTTTTTTTCATTTTCAATAGGGACTTTTATTAGTCTTTTGTTTTTCACTATATTGTAAATTTTTAAACATAACTCACATTGTAAAATTTTCTGATATAATGGTCTTATAATTAAGGTATATCTTACTACTTTTCCATTGATCAATATAACATCAGAAAATTCCAGGGCTAGGAAGGGTGAGAAAAATTATGAAATCTGATTTCGCAAAGTGTGTTCCAGCATTTTGGATTTCTTACCATTTCCACCTTCCCCCTAAAACGACAAAGTGTTTACATGCTTAAGTGAACTACGGAAACTAAAAAGTGATTTAGGATTGAGTCATTTTTTAAAGATGTTTCCAGGAGGGCGCCTGGGTGGCTCAGTGGGTTAAAGCCTCTGCCTTCAGCTCAGGTTGTGATCTCAGGGTCCTGGGATGGAGGCCCGCATCGGGCTCCCTGTTCAGTGGGGAGCCTGCTTCCTCTTCTCTCTCTGCCTGCCTCTCTGCCTACTTGTAATCTCTCTCTGTCAAGTAAATAAATAAAATCTAAAAAAAAAAAAAAAAAAAAAGATGTTTCCAGGGCCCTTGGATTTGTAGGCAGAGCCTTTTTATGAGAAGTTGTGGAAGCTGATGGTTTATGCAGGTCTGCCTTTAAATGCTCAATTCCAGTGCTCCTTGCCAATGCAAGCATTCCCAGATCAAGTGATCGAAGGAGGGAGTGGTAGGAAATGACTTCTGAGATATAGCCAGAGGTGAACTCTTTTAGGCTCTGCAGTCTAGGTAAAATAATCTGTACTTAATTCTAAGTGTGATATGCAACTACTAGAGGCTTTTATTAGATCATGTCATTTTTGACATGACCTAATACATATTTTTAAATTAGAGAAGATGATTATAACCACTTCCTAACTATCTATCTGGTGTCTCTTATTTTACATAAGAAAGGGTGTTTTATTTTTGTAA
Source organism: Ailurus styani (assembly GCA_002007465.1). Taxonomy (NCBI): domain Eukaryota; kingdom Metazoa; phylum Chordata; class Mammalia; order Carnivora; family Ailuridae; genus Ailurus; species Ailurus styani. The sequence continues at coordinate 1,967,480 of LNAC01000300.1, forward strand.
AACTTACTGTTTTAATTTTTAGACTATGGAAGTAATTTATGCTTTTCTCACTGTAGAAAGTTTAGAAAACAGAAAAATATTTAAAAAGAAAATAAATAAAATCCATAAATTTAACCCAGAAGAGCATATTATGGCCGTCAGGCCAACCACCTGTGTTTTGTAAATCAAGTTTTATTGGCACACAGCCACACGCATGTGTTTACTGTTATCTCTTGTTGCTGTCCACACCACAAGAGCAGAGTTGAGTATTTGTGACAGAAGCTAAATGGCCTGGGAAACTTAATACGATTACTATTTCGGCCTTTACAGAACAAGTTTGCTGACCCTGTTCTGAAATAATGTTAACTGATTAGCGCATTTTTCAAAGGTATATTCTTGAAATATTTTTAAGGAATCAAGATCCTACTATAAATACATTTATATATTTTGCTGAGTTCACTTACTCCTATACCATCAGCATTTCACATGCAATTATCATTCATTATGAAAGATAGCCATTTCTTTTTAAAAAGATTTTATTTATTTATTTAAGAAAGAGACAGAGAAGCAAGGGGAGGGACAGAGAGGGAGAAACAGACTCACTGCTGAGCAAGGGAGCCTGATGAGAGGTTTGATCCCAGGACCCTGGGATCATGACCTGAGCTGAAGGCAGACACTTAACAGACTGAGCCACCCAAGTGCCCCAAAATAGCCATTTTTAATGCTTGCATACATTTCATCTTATAAATATGCCATCATGTACTTAAATAATTCCTTATTCTATTTTCTGACATTTAGGTTTTCAAAATTTTTTATTTATAAATACTGCCATAGTGAATATCTTTATTTATAATTGTTTGCATTTTTATCATTTCCTTAAGCTAGACTCCTTAAGGTGAAATTATGAAATCAAAGAGTATCACCATTTTTAAGAGTCCCGGTAAATATACTGAGGTTTTAAATCATTGTTCCCCCAAACTTGGGGCCTCTGCAAGGTTGTATAACATCACTTGGGTAAACTACAAAAGTGGAGATTGCTTTGGAATGTCTTGGGGAAGTTACTAATTTTTTTTATATTTTAAGTGTGAGTGAGGATAATTATAAAAATAGCTAACCTTAATTTTGACTAGAGCCTTGTTTTAAGTATTATACATATGTTAACTCATTAATCCTTGCCACAGTCCTTTGGGATAGTTTCTATTATCTCTGTTTTAGAAGTGGAGCAAAGACTAAAACCTGGGCGGTGAGGTGTAACTCCAGATTTCTGGCATTTAATCAACATGTTAAACTGGTTGAGTGTTCCTGTATCTTGTTCCTTTTTCTTTTTGTGTTCACTCCTGTCATACTCTGCTACTAGCAAAGATTATGTCCTTTGTTAAGTTTTAAGGAAATATGTATTCACTCTAAAGGTCCGTGACTTCAAAAAAGTTGGAACCCATTTATTTCAAGGGCCACATCCCGTTGGCAGTAGAGTGATTAATTCCCACTGGATTCTTCTGCTACCACCCCATAGGGCTTTCTCAGTGTTTCTTCATTTTCTCATCTCTCAGTACATTGCCCGATTGATATTCATCTCCAAGTTTAAAGTTTACATATCATACTATTACTGAAAAATAGTTTGGTTTTATTCCTTGTTATTACTACTACTAAAAACACAGAGAAAGGCAGAAGCAGCCTCTAGAAGCTGAAGGAAAATTTTATCTCCTATTTTTAAAAAAGATAAATGCAGACACAACTTTGGTTTGATGTTATAATTACTTCTTTCGTGTTTCTAGCTATTTTTAAAACAAATTTACACCATTTTGTGCTTGTGTGAAACCTCAAGGATAATGTTCAAGAGATCCTCCAATTATTTTTCCAATGGGTAAGGCCCACCTCTTAATTGTTTTAATTAGCAAACCTATGAAAATTAATTAAAATTGACATCATACTTACAAAATTGCATACCACTTACTACTGAACCTAAAATCTTAATCAAAACATTGAAAACGCTTGAATCCAACTTGCTTTAATTGTCTAATACACTTGCTTGAGGGGGAAAATAATGAAAACAATAAGGTGAGTAAAAAGAAAATTACTTTCAAGGGAATTTACAGGACCTTTAAATGAATGCTTCAAAAAATAATGATGATGATGATGACAATGATGATGCAAGTTTTTTTTTTTATTCTACCAGGATACCGAGCTTGGTTTTTTTTTGTGGGGGGAGGGTTGTTTTTTTTTTTTTTAATTTGAAAGAGAGAGCACACTAACGCGGAAGAGGAGCAGAGGGAGAGGGAGAAGCAGGCTCCCTGTTGAGTGGGGAGCCTGACACTTAACCGACTGTGCCACCCAAGCGCTCCTATACAGAGCTTGTTTTTAGTGGAAGCGTCCACCCAGATAAGGGGGAAACCTTTCAGTTACATCCGGTCCCTGGCAGCTTTGTATGGAAATGAAATGCAAGTGCAGCCTAGGGAAGGGGCCTCAGTTAGGATACAAGCAGGGTAAGGCAGGGGAAAGAAAGAGAAGCAGATGGCCTGGCAAACGTTTGGAGAGAACTGCTAAGTGTCAAGCACTGTGTTAGGAACTTTCTCAGAGGCTACCTTATTTTTTTCCCAAAAACAACCAGGCTGAAATTTGTTATTATTAACCTCATTTTATAGATGATGAAGTCAAATTAAAAGGGTTTAAGTAACCTGCCTAAACGCAGTTCTGAAAGGCAGGACCTGCTCTCTTCTTCATCTGCTCTTTCTTGGTGGTACATGTGCCGTTATACAATCTGGACCATGTCTCCCCTTCAAGGTCGAATCCAAATTCACTTGTGCTGTGGGCACTTCAAGGAGGGAGGCAGTTATCTGAGCTGGCTCCTCAACAGGAGTAGTGAGGAATAACAACAAGACAATAGCAACAGCAATAACTCATTGAAATTCAGAGTTTATTGTATGCCAAGCTGTGTTTCAGATCCATTAGCTCATTTCCACCAAAAAACCTGGACGAGGCAATGACTACTATTATCCCTTCTCTCCAAGAGGAAACTAAGTCATCAAGAGTTTAATCTTGGAGTTATAAAGTCAGAAAGTGGTAGAGCTGTTATTCGAACCTATGTCTAATCTGAGAACTCAGACTTTGAATCACTTTTCTTAGAAAACACACACACATAGCCTTAGCGTAGTCACACAGGTATGATCTTAAACATGCACAAGAAAAGAGATTCTTAAAGTAAAAGAAAGACTAGAAGATGGGGTGAGGGAGGGGAGATTTTGAAAAAGGTATCAAGACTGATAAGGTATTATAGGGCCAAATATTTAACTTTTTAAAGATTCCTGTTTATTTTGTTTTGTAAACATTGTCTTGTTTTGGTTTCTTCATTAGTACTTCATCTATCATTGTAAACATTTTTGAACTGGGCTTTTTCAGCTGTTGAGAAATTATCAGAACATTATGAAAGCTGGCACAATTATTGTACAGTGGGAAAGATTTAGCTAAATGTGGATTATTGTTCATTTGGAATAGTCCTATCAGTACCTAGTTAGGTGAGGGCCAAGTTAGGTGAGTGAATTATGGGGCACCTGGGTGGCTCAGTCAGTTAAGCATCTGACTCCTGGTTTTGGCTCAGGTCATGATCTCATGGATCCTGAAACTGAGAGTCCCATGTGAGGCTCCACTCAGCAAGGAGTCTGTTTGAAGATTCTCTCCCTCTGCCCCTCCCCTCCACATGTGTGCATGTGCACATGCTCTCTCTCTCAAATAAATAAACCTTTTTTTAAAGTGAATTATGAAACTCAGACTGCATTATCCAGTACACCTAGTAGACAGCTAATAAATGTTTTTTTTTAAATGCATGAATAATAATGCTGGACATAAAGCATTTTATTTAAAGACTACTCCTTACTAAAATTTGCGATCTGCTTAGAATAAACTAAAACTGCTTTGGAAAGAAAACAGCATTTTCTGAAGGGCTAATGCTTATCTATGCAAATTGGATGATTCCTCAAACATATTTTCAGTAATGACTTTTTTTAAAAGATTTTATTTATTTATTTGAGAGAGTGAGAGAGAGCATGAGAGGGGAGAAAGTCAAAGGGAGAAGCAGACTCCCCATGGAGCTGGGAGCCCAATGCGGGACTCGATCCCGGGACTCCAGGATCATGACCTGAGCCGAAGGCAGTCGCTTAACCAACTGAGCCACCCAGGTGCCCTCAGTAATGACTTTTATAAAAAAAAGTCACTACACCTGCTCTTTTCCCAACTATTGCTTTTATGCGTACAGTACAAATACATCTTTCCGCAGTCTTCCCACCTGATTTGATGTGTCAAAGCTGATCTCAGTGCTTTCTCCTGTTGTGTATGTGTTATGTATTTTATTTATAATTTGTCTCTCCTATTGTATGCAAAGACATACAAAATAGAGGAACTGGCAATATTTATCTTTTGGCCCATTTGTTTTGGAAAGTTTTCTTGAAGTAAGCATTCACACTTATTTTCAAGCATAATGGATGCATATTTTTTGAGTTTTTCTCTGGATGTGTTGTAAGACAATGGTATCAACAGTGTTTCTCTATCCGTCTATTAGTACACTTTTCTCCACTGGCATGTACATCTCTATCATAGATGATTCAGTAATAGACTTTAGTTGATTATATAAATGCATTTTCTTTATCATATTTATAATTTGATTTTGGAGTCCTTGAAACCTCTGTAGGACACCCTGGGTTCCTGAACATGGTATAAAAACCATATAGCTATAGAAAGTAGATCGTCAGTCAAGGTGAGAGACATAGGCAGACGTGCATTTAAAATTACATTTCTGGTTATGAAATGGAGGATGGGTAAAACAGTGGACGTATTAGAACCCAAGAGATCTGCCAGAAGGTTGTGAGAGATGGTGGAGGTTTAAACTTCAGGGTACAGGGCGCCTGGGTGGCTCAGTGGGTTAAAGCCGCTGCCTTCGGCTCAGGTCATGATCCCGGGGTCCTGGGATCGAGGCCCGCATCGGGCTCTCTGCTCGGCAGGGAGCCTGCTTCCTCCTCTCTCCTCTCTCTCTGCCTGCCTCTCTGCCTACTTGTGATCTCTCTCTCTGTGTCAAATGAATAAATAAAAAAATCTTTAAAAAAAAAAAACAAAAAAGACTTCAGGGTACAAATTAGAAAAGATGCAATATTTGAGCAGTAAAATTAATACAAATTGGATGATTATGAGTTATCAGAATTGATGAATAAGAAGAGATCATCAATGGCTTCTCACTTTGGAGACCACCATAAGTAATGGTGAAGCTGGTGAAGCCAGCAGGCTGAAGACAGAGAAACAAGTTTATGTTGGTACACAGTGAAGCAGATAAAGAATTTGATTTAAACATAGTGAAGCTAAGGTACTAAATGTCCAGTGAACAGTCGAATACAGACCTAGAACTCAAGAGAAAGGGCTGGTTGTGAATTTGATACCCATTAATAAGGCCATGGGAGTGATGGCCAAGAAGAAAGTGGAAATTGAAGAGAGAAGAGGGCTACGGGCAAATTCTGGGCCCATGACCTGTTACAGAGCACATAGAAGAAGAACCATGGATGACATAAGGGAAACCAAGTGAAGCAGGAAAGAGTTAACGTTACAGAGGTGTACAAAATAGAAGCTTGGAAATAAGAAGAGGTAGCCAGTGCGAGGCCATAAAGAAATGCCTTGTTTTCTCATTCCACATTCCCCTCTTCTAAATTCCTGTGCACCTTTGTCTTCTGTCATTCCCTATCCAAAAAAAGAAAAAAAAAATCAGCCTTAGTGAATGATTTTACTCCTACTTGGCAAAGAAGTTTGATGCTGTGAGGCATGACGGATTTCAGACTCGTTTATCTTCCCCTTCACAAACCAGTCTCCCATATGAATCCTTCCATCTTTCCTTTTTCCACTCCTCAGGCAGCTCTGCGTCCTTTTCCTTCTTTTCTACTCCTTTGTTCTCATACTAGCTCTTCTTTCTCACTTCTTTAAAAAATATGGTCTCCTAAAGCTTTCTTCCTTTGGTTCTTAAAATATGTCTACTTCTCCTGCCCTTACACTGGCTTCCTGCTGCCTGTGGCTCCCAGTCACTGCCCTCTTTCCTTCTTTCCCACCTAGAGTCTTGAATGATATTGTTTATACCCCCTGCATCTCCTATCTCTCTTCCCATTCTCATCTTCATCTCTGCAGTCTGTCTTTTCCTCCACCCCAGTGCTAAATTCCTCAACCAAAGGTTGCTAGTGACTTTCTAATAGCCAACTCCTCTTTTTCTGGGATCAACTCAGTCAGCCTCAGGCCTCATTTGAAATTGCTGATTGATCCGCCTATCTTCACGTTTCTATGCCCCTGTTTTGTCCAGGCGCTCTTCCTGTCTCTCTGCCAGTTGTGCCTCTGCTTTGCCAGTGTTTCTCCCTCCTCCTAACTCACATGGTGGCTATTTCCTCAGTTGCTGCCCTTGACCTTATTTTCTCACTCTATATGCTCCCCACTTTCAGACCATTTATCTACTCTGCTGGTTTAACCTGCCATCTCTATTATAATGTCTCTCAAGTCTGTACCTTCTGTCCTGTCAGAATAATTATCTCTGTACTCCCACCCCTCTCAAGCCATCCGTGAATTAAAACAACTGAGCGGTTGTTTTCACAAGTGGCCACTACTGGCCCTGGGAGCCACACAACTATAAGGCCACTGCTCTAGAGTCATTACGCTAAGGTCTAAAGATTTCCAACAGCTTAGAATAGAAATTCTCAAACCTTTGGCACGCATCAGAATTTATCTGGAGAGCTTGTTAAAACACTGGTTTCTTTTTCTTAGGTTTTATTTTTATTCCAGTTAATTAACATACAGTGATACATTAGTTTTGGATGTATAACATAGTGATTCAACACTTCCACACATCGCTGGTGCTCATCACGACAAATGTGCTCCTTAATCCCCACCATCTATTCAACCCATTCCCCCCACTCACCTCCCCTCTGGTAGCCATCAGTGTGTTCTCCGTAATTAAGAATCTGTTTCTTGATTTGTCTCTCACTTTCTTTTTCTTCGCCCTTTACTTGTGTGTTTTGTTTCCTAAATTCTACACATGAGTGAAATCATATGGTATTTGTCTTTATCTTACTGCCTTGTTTGGCTTAGCATTATACTCTCTAGCTCCATCCATGTCATTGCAAATGGCAAGATTTCATTCTTTTTTGTAGATGAATAATATTCCTCTGCGTGTGTGTGTGCGTGTGTGTGTGTGCGTGCACATCTTTATCTTTTCATCAATTAATGGACACTTGGGCTGCTTCCACATCCTGGCTATTGTAAACGATGCTGCTACAAACATAGGGAGGCATATATCCCTTGAGATTAGTGTTTTTTGTATTCTTTGGGTAAATACCCACTAGTGTGATTGCTGGGTTGTAAAATAGTTCTATTTTCAACTTTTTGAGGAACCTCCCTACTGCTGCATCAGTTTGCATTCCCACAAACAGTGCATGAGTGTTCCTTTTTCTCCATATCCTCACCAGCACCTGTTGTTGCTTGTGTTGTTGATTTTAGGCATTCTGACAGCAAAACACCAGTTTCTTGACTCTGCCTCCAGAGTTTCCTGATTTGGTAAATCTGGAGTGGGACCAAGAATTTGTATTTCTAGTAAGTCTCCAAGCCAATGCTGCTTGTTCAGAGCGATACTTTGAGAACCACTGGCTTAGAACAATGGTTCTTAAACTTAACTGCACATCAGAATCGCTAAGCTAGCTTTTTTTTTTTTTAATTACTGCTACTCGGGAGCCATTACATATCTATTAAATCCAAATAACTGATGGTGGGCTTCCCAGTTAATTCTAACATGAAATCATAGTTAAGATCTACCTGCATGGGATGCCTGGGTGGCTCAGTCAGTTAAGTGTCTGCTTTCGGCTTAGGTCATGAACACAAGGTCCTGGGATCGATCACTAAAAATCACTGAAGAAGCTGATTCTCAGACAGAGCTGGCCTGTCTACTCAGTCTTGTACATCACACATATACCACCATCACGTGTTTCAAAATCCCTCTGTTTATACATTGAGGCTTCCATGGAAAGTGTCCGCTTCACTTTCGTAGCTTCAAGGCCTGAAACAGTAATCCTTACCTATTCACTTGGGTTAATGAGCAATTTGTTCAAAGTGCTTATACGAAAGAAGAATCTAACATCTATCTATTATTCACATCTTAACAAGAATCACTTCAACTAGGTTGATTTTATACTCCCACATGTCCTAAAGTAATAGCTATTTTGAATAGGCTGGTGGAGGAATATAAAGAACTTTGAATGTCCAAGTAAAGGGTCTACAGAGAAATTTTTAAAAATTAGGACAGGGAGGGGTGGGAGGTGCAGCACCTCGGGGGCTCAGTTTGTTGGGTGTTCAACTCTTGATTTTGGCTGGGGTCATGATCTCCAGGTCATGGTAATGAGCCCCACCTTGGGTTCTGCGCTCAGTGAGATTCTTGAGGTTCTCTCTCCCTCTTCTTCTGCTTTCCTCCCCCGGCCCCTCCCACAGGCATTTTCTCTCTCTTAAAAAAAAATTAGGACACTGGAAACATGAAGAGATTGAGGAAGGCATCTGGGTCAGTAGAATGGGGGTATGAAGAAAGAGAAGTCAAAATACACAAAGGATAATTTTTAACAATGATACTCCAGACTGGTCGTGTGGTAAAGAAATAGATAGAAAACTCTCTTCCTTTTTTCTTTTCTTCCCCCATATTTATCATATACAGACTCCTTAGGGTGATTAACTGAGGAATAATACCATTTGCACCATCAGTTAGTTCTGAACAGTGTAAACTATAGAGCCAGGCAGGCATGTGTTTCAGTCACAGCTCTGACGTTACTGAGCACAGTTGGGCAACGTCTTCAAACCCAAGTTTTCTATCTGTAAAATGGCAAAAGTACTTACTTCATAGATAATCTTGAGAACTAAATTTATGTAAAGTACTTATTATACTGCTTCAACCAGCAAATGTTCAATAAATGGCTGTGCTACCACAACTTGGCGAGCTTATGGAACAAATAGGCAATTAGTGGACTGGTCTAAAAATGCATCTATGTCTCTATGAGAAATTTTCATGTTCCAAGCAAGTGGTTTTGATATGGTCTTTATTACACAAACATTTAAATACTTACTTTAGGAGCGCATGGGTGGCTGAGTCAGCTCAGGTCATGATCTCAGGGTCCTGGGATCAAGCTCCCTGATGGGCTCTGCTCAGCGGGGAGCCTGCTTCCTCCTCTCCCTCTGCCCCTCCCCCTGCTCATCCTCTGTCTCTCTCTCGAATAAATAAATAAAATCTTTAATGATAAATAAATAAATACTGAGTTTAAAAATTCAATTTACTTTTTAAAGGAACTGCTGATCTTTTCAACTGCCATTCCTATTTACCTAGCTATTCAGCTACCATCTTATTCTCACAACTAATATAAACTTCACCCTGAACTGAGAGCTCCTTAGGAGCAAGGACTGTGTCTTTATCGATAATCATTTATTGAGCATTTATATGCCAAGCGCTAGACACAAAAATATATATACAATAAGTTCCTTTCCTCATGGGTCTTAAGTTCTACCTGGGAAAAATGATATCTAATCTAAGATAATGCATATTATAATAAAGATGTGTGCCAAGAATTGTGGAGTATAGTGGGAGAAGAGATTCATTTTAGCTGAATTGATAAGAAAATCTTAGTAAAGGGGGAGACATTCAAACTGGGTCAGATGTGCGTCAAAGACAATAATAAACGAAAAAGACATTAGGGAATAGCGAAATAGATATGAGCTACTATTGCAGGGAAAGATTCCTACATGGCCTAGGATTTATTTGGACCTTGAATACAGATGAGGATAAAATATGGAACAGCTTGGTATGTGTCTAGGCATGATGTAATAATAAAATATACTATTCATAAAAGGTAAGTTGGTTGATGAGAAATAAGGGAAATAAGTTTAGAGAGGTGCCGCCTTGGAACTAGATTTTGCAAAGGCCTGTGAACTGAGTAAGAAAGTTACCTAGATTTGGAAGTTCCAAGGACTTAACGCAATAAAGGCATATAGGTTCTAAAACCAGGTACATGAAACATGGTAAAAGCGAAGTTGGAGAAAGGTTATTCCAGCAAGATAGCAGATCAGTTCATCTTCAAAGCAATTTCATTAATGCAGGTGTCTAGGCATTAAAGCCATAGGTCTAGGATGGAACGTCTTTGAAGAGCAACTGTAAAGATATATATATGACATTTTATGAATATCATCGGGGATATTTGAATAATAGTATTACTGACAAATATAGCAAAGGTAACATGAAAGATGATGAGTTGTTTTTTAAGTTTAATTTAGTACCATGTGTGCCAAATATGATGTGATAATAATATAATAATAATAATATAATGCTATAATACACACATATATAACATGTTTGTTATATTTCATTTGGAAGCTGTTTCCCAGTGTATATGTTATTTTACCAAATAAATTATCCATTTCTGCTGGATAGGATCTCATCTCGTGTTTCTCGTATGTTATAGAGCCTACCGTTGTGAAGGACATAAAGGGGGCATTTAATAAAAATCTTATTGTGTGGTGAACTAACTGAGGCCATAATTATCAGAAAACTAGCTCAAGTCCTAAATGGAGTCAGCAGTGAAAAAGAATGGAATCCACTTTCCTTTATTGCTCTGTAACTTCCTAATATTGATAGAATGGGAAACAGTGCCGTGTCATTCTAGATAATAAAACTATGGATCAGTTTATCTTGTGATATTCAGTAACACATTTTATGGACCTAAAACATCAAGGGAAACAGTGCAAAATCACATGTTTCCTGTCCATTCGGGTGTGTTCCTCACTTTAAAAAAGGTGATCTTGGGGTGCCTGGGTGGCTCAGTTGGTTGGGCAGCTGCCTTGGGCTCAGGTCATGATCCCAGGATCCTGGGATCGAGTCCTGCATTGGGCTCCCTGCTTGTTGGGAAGTTTGCTTCTCTCTCTCCCTCTGCCTGCTGCTCTGCCTACTTGTGCTCTCTCTCTGTCAAATAAATAAATAAAATCTAAAAAAAATTTATTTAAAAAAAATTAAGAAGGTGATCTTAAGGTGGGGGTGGGGAGGGCAAGAAAGTAAACCCCTTGAATCTTTCATAGCAGCGTATTTACTTGACAAAAAAAATGACTTTAATTGAACAGAGATAGAAAAAAATGTTTGAATTCCTCTTGCTTGACAAGAGTCAGGGCTTTCCTGTGAGAATAAAATACACATTTACAGTAAGTTTAGGTTCAAGGGTAGAATTTAAAGCTCTTGTCCATCAACATATCATAATGGATAGAGGTGACCGGTGCATAATGGCGCTTGTTTGAGCACTTTTGGAAAGAGCAGGGGAGACTTTGCAGTGCAGTGAGGGAGTTTTAAAAATTTAAGGATGTTTTCTTAAGGATGTTTCTCTTTTCAACGAGAAACAACACCTACTCAAGATAAGTTGGCAAATCCATGTTCAGAATCTACGTCGATGCTGTAATGTTCAGGAATGGTTAAGGAAGGAAAGAGAATCTCAAGGTCACTGGGAATAGCCTTTAGAGTATTCTTATAGGGCTTATCTGTGCTCACATGCCTAATTTTTTTCCAAGTGCAAAGAATGGCCACTTGCTTGAGACAGGCCCAGTGCCATCCTTTATTCAAGTTCCTTTATACTCCTCTTTTTAAAGAAGCTGTCAAGTTCTTTTTCTGCAGCTGACAGAAAAGGCCAAATCTGTGGTACAGGAAAGGAGGCGCAAAAAGAAACTTTTTTGTGTTGATGTTTTACTAAGTGAGCTAAGGAGAATTTTAGAATCATGTAATTTACTCTGGAGGCATTTACTGTACATAGCTATAGTGATGGTAATTTCTTTCATTGTTGAAGTGAAAAGATAACCATCAATCAGTTGTCAATTGGTCAATTGCAGAAGTGATGAAAAGAAACTGGTAGGAACAATCACTTCTGTGGCTACCTAGACCATTTGTAGGCTTAAGAAAACTATGGGAACTGGATTGCATTATAAAAGGGATTGGACCAGATTTTCAAAAAGGTTAATAGGCATAACTTCCTTGTAAAGAATGGCTTTGCAGTTATACATAATCAAGAAATGCATTTTTAAAAAAATGAAAAACGAAAAAGGCATGGGGTTAAAACAGTGAAAAATTTGTTTTGTTAAACTGGGTATCAGGTAAGTGAGCTCAAAAAATCTTGAATTTCAGTGTGTTCTTAATGGAGGAAATAAATATAACTTACAGTAACCCAAGACATGTATTTTAGAACAAAGTAATGAAAATTACTTTGTATTCATGCCTTAGTCTCACTATTGGGCACTTGTAAAATAAATAACTTTCCAAGTATTTGTCATAAGAAATTAAAAGTCCAGATTAATTTTGAATACTATTAAGCAAACATCTACACATAATTTAATTTTTAAAATGTCTGGTAACACATAAACGTTAGGATAAGTTTTAAAATTATTAAGTTGCATAAAAAGCAAATGGACAAATGGCATTTTGAGATCTAGTGTTACAAGCAAGATTTCATTTTAATTTTTCCTATTTTCCTATGAGTAGCAATGTAGCAATGTTATTGATTTATTCTGAGAGAGTTCCCCCCACACACAGTGATTTTTTTTTTTTTTACTGTGGTAGGTAATAAAAAGGATTACAGGCCCCCAGAAGGATGAGATATCATCAGTTTGTAATCCAGCCCATGGTTTCCTAGATACCGTATTGTCTATTCTGTTCCGCTATGTGAAAAATGTTGAATATCAACAATGGGTTTCAGTGCTGTATTGTTGAGTTTTGTATGAACTAATCTAGCTTCACTAAGGAAAAAAAAAAAAAGAAAAGAAAAGAAAAGAAAGAAAGAAGAAAAAAAAGAAAAAAAAAAGAACCACAGCTTTGGACAAAAGTCTGTAGCCAGTGCATTTGAAACTCCCCTTGCACAAGGGCTGACTGTAGCTGGGGGAAGACAGTTTACTCATTTGCGCTGTCCTTTCATGCAGTCAGCTGGCCCTCTGCTCAGGTGTAGACCACCTATTATCATTTCACCTGTTTTGATTCTCTGATGAGGAAAATCCCAGGACTTATCAGCTGGGATAGGCCTCATTTACAAGACAGCTCTGTTCAGTGTTTGGAAGGTAAGCTATTTGCACAACTTCTCTGCTGTAGAGTGCTGGCCTAGCTCTAGAACTTTGCAGCATATCACTTATTTTTAACTTTTACTTTTTCTTCTCTTTTCTTTTTTCTTTTTTTCTTTTTTCTTATTTTCTTTCTTTCTTTTTTTTCTTTGGAGAAAGAAAGCCTGACAGGTTTCTCCGGAAAAGTGGCCATCCATGGAATGAATGAAATGTTCCCTTTCTGTTCCAGTAAGTAATTGACTTGTAACTAAAAATTGAACTGGCTGCTATGTCAAGTGCAATGTGAGCCGCTGCTGGCACAGGTGTTGCTTACTCTTTAGCCTGGAAAGAAAAGGGGCTTAACCTGTGATTAAATTTCAAGTCAATTGACCTCAACATGATAGTACATAATTCTCACTTGCCTGAGTTCTCACTTTGACCCTGTTTCTGGCACCTGTGTTTTTAATGTTTGGGGTAGCTGAAGCTAGAGTTGCTCTTTTGGTTAGAAATAAAGTGGGTGGAGAACAGTTCTAAGTAAATAGCAAATGGTGGTCAGCAGACTAGGTCTTAATCCAGTGCTCATTCTGTTCGATTTTTTTTAATGCAGTAACTCTTAAGTTCATGTAAACTATTATTCAAGCTTTTATTTTAAAAAGTATAGATTCATGGACAGCCACTTTATTACTAGGGACACACAGTAATTCCAAATCAGTGAGTTAAAACAAGCAAAGGATGTGAGGATTATGATGCTAAGAGCTTTCAAACGTTTCATTTTGATTATACAACTGCCCATAGGCTCTCTTGCATGATTTTTCAGCCCTAGGAATGAAATAGCAGCATTGTTTTTCCCAGTTTCTGTAAAAAAAAAAAAAAAAAGACTGTTGAACTTGAGCAAGATGACCCTATTTGGGTTTTGGAGACAAACCTATAAATACCTACTTCCCCAAAGCAAAATAAAAATCAGTGATATCTAATGTTGCCATTTATACTTGAAGCTATTCTCCATTCATTTTATGTAAAATGGTGGCACGCTAAGAATTGGTGTATGAGATGAGATCAGTCATGGACTGTTGTTTTTTCTTCCTCACTTCCTTTTTAACCTGAGAATTAGAAGAAAATGCTGATGATGCTTGCTTAACCCTGCTTTTAGTGCCAGACTGTGACCAGCTCTCTGTGAAACCATTTCTGACCCTCTGCTTGCAGTGGTGAGCTTGAATTTTTCCCCTTCCTTGCCCATCACTGTCAGTCAATTATAGGATTGAACTGAACCAGAAAATCTGGTACAGTCTGGTAATTAGTACAAAGGGTTTCCAGTCTAGTGTAAAGACGGAGATGCAAGAGCCCCAGCAGTCACAGAAATCGTTTTGATTGGCCATGGACACTGCCTTTTAGTGCTGCTCGGTGACTTCCTAAAGATATTGCCTCCTACCCTACAGGTCTTCTCCTTCAAGTACATTATGGACCTTTTTTAAAGTCGTGTGTGTGTGTGTGTGTGTGTGTGCATATGTGTGTGTGTGTGTGTGCATGCGTGCCTGTGTGCATGTGTGTGTGTTTCTTTTTTTAGATCCAACTTCTCCCATTTTTAGTCTGTCATTTTTGCCTATCAAACAGACACATTTTGACTTGCCCAACAAAGAACGAAGTTATCAACACTCACAGAAACTGACATTTTTAATTCAGGCTTCATTATGTCTTTGAATTATGACAGTGAAGTACAAAGACATTTTAAGAGTTTTTTTCCATTGTTTTTTTTTAATCCAGCATTGGGATGTTTATCTTTCTTTAGTATTCATATTTCCTTCTCTACCTTTATTCTCAGTAATATATAATTAGCATTATCAAAACCATCAGCTATTATCCTTTATGACTTTTGACCTTTGTTTTTTTAATATGTCTCAAGCTCACATTCTCTAAAATAAGTAAAAACTCCTTGAGAGATTTTAATGAAATATCTTAGGGTTACAAAAACAATAATTTAAAGTATGAACCCTTTTAAACAAAAACAATAAAATAATTTAAAACATGAATCTCTTTTAAACATGACTAGACAAGTAATGGATTATGTGATAAAACTACAGCAACAAGATAAATTTCAGAAAAAATTATTTTATAACTCAAACTTGCATTTGATGATAAGTGCAATTTTATAGTCTGTATTTTATCACACATTTTTAACCACTACTTTGCAGTTCTTGGCTTATTATCAATGCTATTTTGGGGTAAATTATATTTTTTTGCAGAAGCAAACATCCTCTTTGATTACAGATTACAATCACTCATTAGTCACACATTAGATACAATGAAAGCATTTGGTAGATTGTCAATGTATAAAATGCCTGCCCCAAAAGATAGACATATGTATCTTTAAGGGCAAATTTAATTTCTGACACCCTGTACAAAATTGCAAAAGCAATAGTGCCCAAAATAACAGGAGCAAAAGAAAGCACACGATTTTTTTTATTTCCACGGATGCTATCTTTAGAACAATCTGCATGATGATTTTAGTTGTGATGCTTGTGTGTTGGGAATCTTCTAACGGACTCTTTATTTACCCACATCTTAATATAGCTTTAAATATCTGTTTTATCCAATGTACAATCTTAACAAAAGTAGTTATATTACCACGTCTGGTACTGATTTTTACATGTCTGACTTTGCTATTAAATTTCAAGAAGGTTAATATTGCTTTTGTAACCCTGTCATGAGTAATGCATTTTCCCAGTAAACATGTCATAATTTTAAAGGCTGCTCAAGAAGCAGTGTTTTTGTTGAAATAGTTTTGCATTCATTTCTCTATTGTTTTTTAACCATAATATAGTGTAATGCTTTGAAAAGAATACGCATATTTATGTAATTAACACTTTTTGTTTTTAGCAAAACCTTGCCCATTAAAAACTAAGAGGGGCTGAGAAAACCCTATAAATGGGCAACTTTTCAGTGACAATATTTGCATTCAGTTTTAATTTACCATCAAGTCTGTATCTTTAAATGTATCCATAAAGGGAGTGAAGGAAGAGTATATTCTGGTAATATTTTTTTCTATTTATTTTTTTCTATTTTATTTTTTAATCTAAAATAAATGTTGACATTCAAAAGGTGCCTGCCACAGGTAACATGGCAGATTTCTATAGTCTAGAAGAGCTGAATTCTCTGTGGGTCGGTATAAAATTAGAGGCTTTAGTGTGGACACCCAAACATTTTTTTTTACTGCAGTCTTAACTGCTGGTGGCAGAAGTAAAACTTGGAAAGAATCCTAAAGATTAGGTAGACTCGTGGTTTTCAAACTGTGTTCCCTTGAGCTGTTAGGCTCTTTGGGGATACTCCGGGCCATGGGGAAAGGGAGGCCAAGTGACCTCCCACCGCCTTGAGACCAGAGCATCTATCTCTGCTTTTATCCGCTGTGACTATTAGAGTTCCATGGAAGAAGAGAATCTCATGTTGGAGGCAAAAAAGTAAAAAATTGCTGACTGAGGCCATCTTATAGATAAGGAAAGTGGTGTTTACTTAGGATGGTCTGCTAAGTCTGTGACAATGTCAGTTTTGTATCCCGGTCTCTTGTCTCTTAGTCTCAAGTTCACTCTACTAATTGACAATAAACTTTCCCTATACATACAGTCACAGGTCTTTTTATGTAGTCATCCTGGGCTGTATTACTAAAAACACACACTAAGAAATCCATAGCCCCGTGTTCAAAATCAAGATGCTATGGAGGGTACAGTCTCTAGGTGGTAAATGCAATTGAGCAGCATGTTGTCGACCAAAACCAAGCCATTTAATACTGTTAAGTTTGGGTACACTATTACAGCCCTTAGGTAAAATATTGATTCACTTATTCCTTAGCAAAATAATATTTAGGGAGTATTTTTTTTATTTTTAGTTGTGGTAAAAAAGAAATACATGACATACAACTTACCATCATAATTTTTAAGTGTCAAGTTCGTAGTGTTAACTACCTGTACATTCCATTGTTGTGCCTGGTGGTATCTTTCTTACTGGAAAAAATTACTTAGAACTTAAATCCAAAAGAAAGATAATTTAAAGAATGTAAAGCTGAATTAAGATGCTACTTTTCCCCCAAGACATGTTTTATACTCTTACCATAAGCTGTGCAAAGTAAAAGAGGAACATGGTCAAATAATTTTTGGAAATGTAGCATGCTATGTCCCTCCCTGTGAAATTCACAGGGAAAAATTGTATTTGAAAAACTCTGAGAGTTCATACTGTAAAAGATCTCTTTGATCTTTCATACTGTAAAGATCTCTTTGAATTTTGTGTACTACAGAGTATCCCAAACTGATTTTCTATAGATTCTCCCCACCTTTTAAAAAAATTTTGATTTTTATTCTTCAGAGCTAATGTTTTGTAGAACGCATTTTTTAAAAATCTCCTCTAATAGAACTTTAGCAGATTAAATCAAGAGAGAAAGAGAGAGAGAGGAGACCTGTAAGGCAATCTTTATGTTATTTATGCCTCTGATTTACCAATTCTTTATCCACATCTTGTGGATAGAATATTAATGGATATCCCACTAGTTCGATCATTCAACAAATATTTAGGCACAGTTAACTGCTGGAAATACAGTACTGGTAATCTATCAGGGCCCCTGACCTTACAGAGCTTACAATCCCATTGCCTAAAAAAGAAAAAGGAAATACAGGGAGCAAAAGCAGTATTTGCTGTTTCTGGCACTCAGCTCATCTGGCTATGTTTGTTTTGTTTCCCCTAATTCAAAAATAAGAAAAGAGGAGGTGGGGCGGGGGGAGCAGAATACCAGTCTAGGAGTTTACAGTTGACTCTTTGAATAGAGATATCCCATATTTGCCTGAGATCTACTTATGCATCAGCAATTGATCAACGATAATTTACTAGTAATCCAAAGATGGGCTTCTCTTGTTTAGAAAGAGGGAAAAGGGAAAGAAAAGAAAGCAAGAGAAGGAGGGAAGGAAGGAGGGAGAGAAAACACCATGTTTCCTAGTCTTTTCTTCTAGTGTAACTCCTTAGGTATTTGATGTTACTTACCTTCCACACAAGATTTCTTTCCAGTGTCAACCGAAGACTGGTCAGTGGTGTGCATGTCATCATTACCTTTCTGATAATTCAAAGAGTATCTCTCTAGCAGCTTCAGCTTGTGGTAGTAACCATGGGTCCTACCTCTGTCAGGAAATATTTTCTCTAATTAGCCATCCAACCTTCTTTCTAAGGCTTTGACCTTTATGCTGGGGACTCTGTGGCCTTCGTGTGAGCAGCACATGTCTCCCAAACAAAAGAAAAGACCAGCCCACAGGCATGGACATTGCTTGGTTCTGCAGACCTGTCCCATCCCTAGGATACCCATACAGATCAATTGGACATGGTCCAAAAGATGCTTCTGAAAATTTCAAGAAAAGTCCCACCTTCTTAGTGGTCAGTGCCTTCATGTCCCATTCTCTTGTATAGAAGTGAGTGACTCGCGGGCTAATTCCTATATATACCCCTTGAAAAGAAATGTGGTAAAGGTTACTGGCCTTTAGTCCCAGAGATTTGAGAAAAGAAGGGTGTAAAATTAAAAAGAAAACTTTTAAAAAGAGGCTTACAAGGAAGAGAGAAAAGGAAGACCTTTCGGCAGCTATGATTTCCTGGCTGTATGTGCTGACATCGATGTGTCCCAGGTGTTTCTCTAAGTGGGTCCTGAGATGAATCCTCTGGGACATTGCAACTTCATTTTGCTTCTTCTCTCCTTCCTGTCCCAGCTTTTCCTTCAATGGGAACAATGTGAGATAAAATCATTATCCGAATAAGATGAGGAAAGGATTTAGGAGAGAATTTGGGATTTTCAATTAAACTTAAGAACTGTGGGGGCACCTGGTTGGCTCAGTCGTTAAGCATCTGCCTTAGGCTCAGGTCATGATCCCAGGGTCCTGGGATCACACCCCGCATCAGGCTCCCTGCTCCGCGGAGAGCCTGCTTCTACCTCTCTCTCTGCTTGCTGCTCTGCCTACTTGTGCACTCTCTCTATCTCTCTGTCAAATAAATAAATAAAATATTTTTTAAAAATTTAAGAACTATGTTAGTCTGTTTTCTTTTTCTAGTTAGCTGGGAATCCATTTTCCAATTCATTCTCCTTTCTATCATTTGCCTATTGATAATATGGTAGGCCAGGCAGTGCTTATCCTTTTTATTCCTTTTAATTAACTTTTTAAAATCACATATGTTTACTTGTATGGATTTCTATTCTCTCTTCTCATCAAATTTGTTCGGCTTATTTTTTATTTACACATCACTACCCACTGCTGTGAATTAACAATAACAAAAAATCTCCACTCTTCCTTTCCACCTCTTGAACTGGAGAAACAGTTAGCTAATAAGAGGCTAAATGAGCCTTAGAGTATAGAGAAGCTGGAATCCTTAAATTATTTAAATTGAAAAATGGGTGGTTTTACAATCAGAAAAACTCAAGTGGACCATAAGCCCTACTTGATTGTCCCCTCCTTATCTGGATGATCTTGTAATGACAGCTGGAGTTATCTGCCATCAGCATCACTGTCCACAAAGGCTTCTACTCTCTCTGCTCAACTCTTCAGCAGCCCTGGGGAGCTGGAGCTGTTTCAGGGGAGAGGGTCCTGGAGGATTGGAAACTTTATTAAAATGCAAAACTGTCTCTAATGACATAAAAGCTCAGTAAAAAGTGATGGATCTAAGACCACAGAGCCAGAAATGGTCTACAGAAAGAAAAACTGAGATTCCATATACAGACACCAAAAGGCTAGGGTCAGTGTAAAATAAAAAACAATGTGAAATAAACAGCAGTGTAATATACAGAGCAAGAGATGGAGGGAAAGGAAAACACCATGTTTCACCACGAGTAGTGCGACAAAGGTCATGTGTCAGACTGGACCCTTGCAGAATTTGGCCTCAGGAAGCGGCTCTCTGGACTGGATTGTGGGAAGTCAGGAGGGTTGGCTGCTTTGAAAGATTAAGGAAGCATCCACAAATATTCCTAATTTTCTCTTGGTAAGCAATTCATTCTTAAACTGTCATCCATGAATATTCTGAGACTCTTACTAATAGTATTATTACTACTAATAGACAGTAATAGGAGCCCATCACCCTTTGGCTTGAAGTCTGGAAGTGGCCCTTCACTTCCTTTGCCAAATAACCATGAGGAATCTAATCTTCTAAATATATTTTAAGTGTATTTCCCCAATTTGATCCATCATACTGTAAAATAACAAAATCTTAAATTTACTTGACACTTTGTCCATTTAACTTCAAGGACTCCACGTTTATTAACTCACTAATAAGTTGGAATGTTGAAATAAAAATTGAGGCACTAAAATATATAACAAGTAATTTGTTATATATAAGGAAAATTAAAAACAAGGTTCACTTTCAATTTGAGTATACTGAGCTCTTCATAAATCCCTCTTCAAAATTACTTATTAGAAAAAAATCACTCTGAGCACAGAGTCATTATTAATATTCAAAATACTCAGAGTTCATGAAAACCAAGGTAGTATGTTCCCTTTTGCACTTCACAGCTTTGAAAGCATTTCTTAGGAAAGATTTGTTAACCATCCCATCACCACCATAACAACTACCAACAACCATTTATTGAGTGCTTACCATATTTCTCCCCAGATATTCTTCCTTTTCCAAGCCTCATCATCAAACCTCATTTTCACTTCTACTCGGGAACCTAGAAAAGGAAAAACAAAAAACAAAACAAAAAACCAAAGTGTTGGTCTAAATTACCCAACTGGTAATTTCTCTTTCTATGCAACTAGAAAATTTGGTTAGCAAATGAAAAAAAAAACAAACAACACCTAAATGAAGTACCCCATTTCTTCAAATTCAGCAGAAGACATTAAGGTTACTGGTTGGATCACAGTTATTCCGAGTATCAGTAGAACCTCCCCAAGTATGTAATACTTTTGTTCTTATTTTTCCTAAAAATATTGTATTTACACTTGACATGTTTATAAACTAATTTTTTGTGAAGAGAAAAGACTGGCAGAATTACTTAAGATGTTTTTCCATATTCAGTTCGGAGATGGCTTAAGACGTGACCTTGTAAACAAGCTTCCTTCTCTGATGTAATAAAACAAGGTCCTCTCTGTCCCCGAAAAAGAGACCAGGCACCAAAACACAGAGAAGCCTCTTTGTCCTGTTCTCCCCTCACCCCCATTAGTATGCACTACTGCAAACTTAAGGCCCAGTGAAGAACTTCTTTGACTTGGGAGGTAGGTTTGTGCAAACCGGCAACCATTGTTCCACAGGGACACTCATGTCAAATGATAGTCCCTCACAGGAATTGTAGCTCCTCCATGTTCCCTCGTTCAGGACAGTGTATTGTAATGCAAGCAAGTGAAAGTGGTGCTATTATAAGGATAACCCTGAGCTTGCTGGAATTCATTCTCAAATAGGTTGTATGGAAACCCCAGAGCTTTATTATTATTTCACATTTCTTTTTTCTTTTTTTTTTTTTTAAGATTTTATTTATTTGACAGAGAGAGAAAGCACAAGCAGGAGGAGCTGCAGGCAGAGGGAGAGGGAGAAGCAGTCTCCCTGCCAAGCAAGAAGCACAGTGCAGGGCTTGATCCCAGGACCCTGGGATCATGACCTGAGCCAAAGGCAGATGCCCAACCAACTGAGCCACCCAGGTGCCCCTATTTTGTGTTTCTTATAACATATTTCAATCACAGCTGATCGTGACACACCAGAGTATCATGACACTAGGGTTGAAAAGTATCCACTTCATCAAATTGGAAACCAAACTGGCAGAACTTATAGATGTAAGAGATGCTTCGATTCCTAGAGCTAACCCCAGGTCCAAGAGGGTGCTCTGAATCAACTCTGGTTCTTAGGAATCTTTGTGCAAATGACAGGACCTCATGGTACTGCTCTGCCCCTTTCAGCCTGGTGCCCCTCACACTCAGTAGGCTCAACAGCCTCAAGTTTTGGAGGCAGGGTAAGACAATGTGTTTACATTAAACTAGGATTTAAATAAGCTTAAGATATCCAATACTGATAACAACATGAAATTCATTTTATGGGCAACGATGAAATGTTTGTCTTTTTATTGATTATGTTATTAGCATGTGTTAACTTGGACTTTACATTGAAGACAAAATTGGGGTGCCTGGGTGGCTCAGTTGATTAAGCATCTGACTCTTATTTTTGGCTCAGGTCATGATCTCAGAGTCCTGGGATCCAGCCCCGAGTCAGGCTCCACACTCAGCAGGGAATCTGCTCGAGGATTCTCCCTCCCTCTCCCTCTGCCCTTTGCCCTACCCACGTGCTCACTCTCTCTCTCAAGTAAACAAATAAATCTTTTTTTTTTATGTTAAATAAAGAAGTAGGCCAATACTGGGGGTGCTCGGCTGGCTCAGTCAGCATAGTGTGTGACTCTTGACCTCAGGATTGTGGGTTTGAGCCCCACGTTTGGTGTAGAGAGTGCCTAAAATAAAATCTTTTAAAAAAGAAAAGGACAAAAGTGATACTATATCCTGGACAAATTAAATCAGAATCTCTGAGAAGGGACCTAGATATCAATATTTTAAAGATTCACAGATAATTCCAGCGCATAACCAAGGTTGAGAACCACTAGTCTAAGGAAGGGAAAAGGGTGGAAGAGGGAGATCAGTCCAGAGAGAAATTCAGAAATTGTGGTCATACAGTTATAACTGGTGTTATTTAGATTTGTCAGCCTGTTATTCTGAGAGCTGCAGGGGACACTGGAGATGGGCCTAACACATACCCAGACAGTAGTCATTCCCTGCCTCTTTCTGTGCATCTATCTGTCCTCGAAGCCTATACCCCTTGGGAGCCAAGAACAAGAGATGTGTCGACTTCTCCATAGCTATAGAATTCTCTCAGAACGGATTCACTAAAACCTTTCTCTACTTCTCTCTCTTTTGAGGCAGGTCAAAGTAGAGAGTTCTGGGCCTACTACTCAGAATAGACAGATTTAGAGCAGAGTTTAAAAAAAAATACAGAATGTCTATTGTGAGTAAAGTACTGGCTTAATCCTTATTACAACCCCATCAGCTAGATATTAGATGTGCCTCCATTTTACAGATGAAGATACTGACACACAGCAACATCAGAGGGCTGCCTGAGGTCATATGGCTAATGTATATCTAAGTCTGGACATTTACTCTAAGACAGATGGAAAACTGACCAAGGTTCACCCTCGCTATTCACGGACAGCTGTCTGTGTCCAAAGGATCTTCCATTCTTTAGATAGAGAATCAAATTAGTATGCTAATTGTGTTCTTTGCAAGTATGTGTAAGCAAGCATTATACTCACAGACATAGAAAAGAATCTTAGTATTCGACACCGGTATGGTATGTATCCTCTTTTGAAACATCATCACTAGTTCTCATGACCAATTTAAATCCACTGGAGTTTCTTTGATTAAAAAAAAAAGTATTTGGAATAGCTAAGATAACCCAGCATATACATCTAAGCTCAAGCTCACATGAAACCTTTGGAAACCAGGTATGTGTCCTTGTTACATTTCTGAAAATGGAAGTCCTCTTGAATTCGTAGTGGTAGGAAAGGAAAAGAAAAGTACGTTTGGTATGTTCTCCCTATGAAGCCCTAGAATGGGATAGTGTCACTGGGATTGACATCAACTCCAAACATCTGGAGCCATCTGTTTCCTATTTTGTAAACTTCTTTCAACCAAAAATTGGTAGGTACCTAAAGAAACAGCCTAAGGTAGAACAAGCCCTCAGCCAATTTGAAGAAAGCAGTTGATCTTCTATTGACTCATCAAGCGTTGCCTTGTGTCTATTACGTCAGGTGCTGTTGCTCTAGCTGCTGCTTCTTTAACCCCTTCCCAGCTTACTGGCATGTCTTGTCCCTCTTCCTTTCCCTCTCAGCAGCCTTATTCCCTGTCCCTCTGCCCTCTGGGCCAAACCAAAACCTGCTCTCAGATCCTTCATTCATATGAAGGTAAAAGTGGTTGGTAACAGCTAAAAATATTTATGATTTCTGCGGTGATAGGCACTTTAACAGAGATCGAATCCCTTAAGCTACAAGGGCGGTGTTCTTGTGACATAATTACAGGCAGTGGTTCTCTGGAGACTGATGATGCCTCTCCAGCCTTGCCCCTCCCATGGCTGCCTGCTGTTTTCCTGAAAAGGTCAACGCCTTTCATGTTTTTTATCCCAAGTGCTTGGCATGGTGACCAGCATATTTGGCACTCAGTAATGAAGGAAGCTCTGGCCTGAGGAAAATACATTGCAACAATAAGGATGCCCTGACACAGATGAAGGGGAAGATGTTGGATTCATTTTGAGACAAAATGCCACGGGAAGAAGCCAGGGAAAGCAGTAAGAGGAGATAGTGCCATCATTTAAACTCTCTGAGAAGCCCATGTCAGTTATGAAAGACTTCTGAGAATTCCAGTCATCCCTCGGATCTAGAAACCTGGTTTTACATAGCATCTCTGCTACATTGCAGTTTTGGTTTTGAGTTGTACGCAAATTGGCATAAAGAGTAAATGAGTCATTCCAAAAATATTTATTGAGCACATATTATGAACCAGGAATGCTGCTAGGCACTGTAGAGCTGCTGTCCTCATGCAGCGTACATTCTACCTAAAGAGTCTGATGTGAAAGCATTGATTATGAAGTTCGGCATTTAATCAGAGTCATATTGAGTGCTGCAAAGGAAAATTGCAGGTTACTAAGAAAGCATGGAATAGAGGAACATGACCTAACACAATAGACCAGGCAAAACTTCTCAGAGGAAAAAAAAGTCACTTAAGCTTATTCCTGAAGGATGAGTGGGAGTTAGCTAGGCAGAGCATTCATAAAAGGAGTGGACATTCCTAATAAAGGTTTAATCCTGAGAATTGTCTCGGTTCCATTTTTTGATGTGGCCTGGCTGGAAAACATGTTGAGGTCTTTGAGAGTAGCTGCCTATTCAATCAAGGCTCTGAATTCAGACAAAAGAAAATATTGGCATAAAGAAAAGAATCATTTCCATAGATGTCAACAACTTCATGAGACACACACAGGTGTACTGTGATCTCACCCATTGCTATTTTCTGTGCTCTCACCTGGGTTGTTAGCATGAATGCCCAATGGACATACCCCAGCAGCATTCTCTAGGCCAGCAGCTTTCAAATTCTGCAATGTCCACGGACTAGACGGTGTATATGGCCTATCCAGAAACTCTGGGTAAAAGAAAAGGAGTTAGGAAAAAAAGAAATGAGATAAGGAACAGAAAACCTCCGAGAGGGCCTGTTCTATGTTAGCCTGGTCTGTCTGACCATCCCACCCTCCTTGTATTTAATATGGAGCCAATATGTTGTATGTCTACAAAAAAGACACTCCCAAGCTCATCGTGCCGTTTTATACATCATCTTCCCTTGGTCCTCTTCTTCAGCTAATGAAACTTTTGTTCCTAAAAACTCAGTTCTGGCATCTTATCCTCTTACCCACTGTCCCAATCTAATTTAGATATCCCTACTTTGTGCTCTCATAGCATGCTGCACTTTTATACCTTATCACAGCTATATTATAATAATTGATTTACTTATCTGACTTATCTACTTCTTGAGGGAGTAAGTTCCTTAAGGGCAAGACTCATGTTTTAATCATTTTCGTATCCCTAGTCCCTAGCAGAGTACTTAAAAATCCACTGAATGAATTAATGTCCATGCATGATAGTTACTTTTCCTTTCTTAGCCTCTAGAGAAATGTGGAGACCTAGATTTTGCATATCTGGTTAACAAGCCTGAATTTGTATGTAGGAAACTTTGACCCATGCCAGTCTGAAATTCTCCATTTGTAGATAAGCCTGTTGTAGTTCTTAACTGGGCTGGTCTCTATAGCCTTTCTTTCTTTCTTTCTTTTTTTAAAGATTTTATTTATTTATTTGACAGAGAGATAGAGAGCAGAAGTAAGCAGAGTGGCAGGCAGAGGCAGAGGAAGAAGCAGGCTCCCCGCTGAGCAGGGAACCCGATGCGGGGCTCTATCCCAGGACCCAGGACCTGAGCCAAAGGCAGTCGCTTAACCAACCGAGCCACCCAGGTGCCCCTTTATAGCCTTTCTTTGAAAACATCTTAAGAACTAATAATAACCGTATACATGGTCTGGCTCACCAATACATTAGTTAAGAATAAGATTGGTTTTGATGTTCAGCACTGAATAAGATCCAACCATAAGACACATGTCTGATATTTTAGTCAATGCACTTTAAATAATTTCCATATTTCATCTTAAAAATGGTATCATTCCAAAGCTAGAAGCAAGGAAAGGATAAGCTGTACCTAGGAGGATATTGCCACATAGTAAGCACTTCAGTATTTATTTAATGAGAAAAGGAAAGGATACATTAAAACAGAAATAATTGGATCCATTATGAATATAGTACAATCCACAAGAATCCTCAAGCCATTAGTTAGAATAAGGGACTTATCATTGGCAAAAATGACAAAGCCATCAAACATAAAATGTAAAAACTATTGGGAGAGGTGCCTGGTGGCTCAGTCAGTTAAGGGTTTGACACTTGATTTCAGCTCAGGTCATGATCTCAGGGTCATGAGATCAAGCCCATGATGGGCTTTGTGCTCAGAGGGGAGTGGGCTTGAGATTCTCTCTTTTTCTCTCCCTTTGCCCCTCTCCCAACTTGTGTATGTGCGCTCACTCGCTCTCTCAAATAAATAACTAAAATCTTTTAAAGATTATTTAAAAAAATAGAAGCTATTAGAAGATCACAATTTTCCAACCAGACAAGATCCAAATATCATTCAAATAATGAAAAAGAAGAGTATATAAAAAAGCAAAAAGGCTAACCTGGAGAAGGCAGATGTTTGATATATGAGGAGAATGTACTGTAAACTCTAGAGAAATCCGCATATGAAGCCAATCTCTCTCCTCATCCCTCCCCGCCACATACAACTACCACCCTCACATGTACAGGTCATGGGTGTCTGTCTCCTTGTTTTCCTGAAATAATTTGATTTGAAAAAGATGTTTAGAGATGACAGTAGGGGAAGAGAAAGTTTCCTCCAACTGAAATTCTCCTTCCTTCTCTGCCTATGATTCATCAAGGTAGGCATAATTAATTGCCACCTCTTCTATGAAAGCCTTTTCTGACCTACGAGAGCCCCCAGCTAGTTGCCCCCTTCCTCTGCTCTCCCTCTACAGCTTACCTCTTCCCCTCCTTTGCACCTTATTCCACAGTCTTTTATTATAGTTGCCTACATCTACCTATACCTGTCCTTCCTTGAGAAGAGGAGCTTTGAAAGAGGGGTTGTTTCTCATTTATCTTCATACCTCACTCTCCCTCTCAAGCTGTTGCTCCATTCCTAACCTCGAGCCTGGCAAAAAGTAGGAATGCAGATAATGCTTGTTGGATGAAGGCAGGGAAGAAGGAAAGAAGAAGAAAAGGGGGGGAGGAAGTTTATTTCTGGAGAAAAGAGGCTTTGTCTTCTTTCCTCAAAATATTATCCCTTTCTAAAATCAGGGGCAGCCTGTTTTCTTTCCCTAGGCGTTAGGGTATGTGCCCTTGAACACCTTAGTTTGGCAAAGAGCCCAAATTCCATCTCCCAACTAGCTGAGTCACTTTCAGTTTCTTTGTGGTTCATTCATGCTTTTCCCCTTCATTGATACATTAACATTTCATGGTGAGTGGGTCCTGTTCAGCTGGCGGCCCCTCTCAGCCCCCACACCTCTAAGCTGTCCTCACTTCATTAGTTCCCAATTGCCTGCCTCTCGGGGGGCTCTGTCATTGTCAACATACAGCTGGAGGAGCTGTTGGTTTGCTGTTGCCATACCTAAGTTTTCATAGTTAACAACGCAAGCCAAACTCAGAATGAGGGCCCTCTGCTAGAGGCGATCTTCTCTTACGTGTTCTTCTCAGAAGCACCCAGGTTGTTCTAAGAAAATGAGAGAAAAACAGATAGTGAAAAAAATTGGGCAGATCTAATATCTGCTTCGTTTGGTGTCCTGTCAAAATCTCTCATTTTTTTTTAAAAGATTTTATTTATTTATTTGACACAGAGAGAGAGATTACAAGTAGGCAGAGATGCAGGCAGAGAGACAGGGAGAGGAGGAAGCAGGCTCCCCGCCGAGCAGAGAACCCGATGCGGGCCTCGATCCCAGGACACTGAGATCATGACCTGAGCCGAAAGCAGAGGCTTTAACCCACTGAGCCACCAGGCGCCCCAAAATCTCTCATTTTTTATTTTTCTCAAATACCTGTACAAATCTTACCTCCATGCCCTCCTCAACCGTGACTCCCAAAGAGTTTCTACTCTGATCTTGTTTTGTACATCAGCAATTTCTACCCTAACTTCAAAAAAAGCAATAATCTGTAAACAAATTAATGATTAAAAATCTAACATCTCTAACACATGGCATACAAGAGTTTCTGTTTATTGATTTTGAAAAGGAAATTGCATGCGCGTGCGCACACACACAAGTATCTCTTACAAACTTAGCATTTCAAGATTTACTTTTGCATCTTAGGCCCTTAGTAGGTGCTCAATAACTCCCTGCTGACACAGTGATTAGTTTTAGTAGCTCCCTGTTATTTCCAGAGACACGGCATTTTCCAGACTTTTCTGATCAACAAATGAAATGTAGCTTTTCTTAAAGCTGTGGAAATAGAATAATTCATATTGCGAGGTTATTTATTACCAGCCAGACCCTCATCTTGCTCTACGGGGCTCTGATAATCACCTATTTCAGAAGCCATTAGCCTTCTGTATGTTGCAAAGCACTCTTCACCATAACGTGTCTGTGCCTTTGTATTCTAGGGTAAGGAATGTTGTGTGCTGAAGTAACAGACCTCTGTTGACCAAGTAAGAAAGTCTTTGATGCACAAATAGTACATTTAACTGCTTTTATTTGATAGTGTTGAAATTAAACAGTGTGTGGAATCCCTGCCCAGGTATGGAAACATATAAAACCTCTGAGAATATGTACATTAATTCAGATGCTTTAAATTATAGAAACACAGACGTATAAGAAAAATATGCATTGAAAGAATGTAACAATCGGGGCTTAGGCACTTACAGGAGAACAGCAGGAGCTGGATTTAACTTATTGATTTTAGAACTACCATAAAAAAAAAAGGCGAAATATTGCCTTTCCTGTTTTCAGATAATAATGACTGTTGTTGCAAATTATAAAATTTAATTAGCTATATAAATGCTAGAGGAACAAATAGTGTGCTATTGTCTTGATATCTTTCCAGAAATTAGTCTTTTAAAATAAATTTGCCATATTAATCATCTAAAAATATTTTTGATCACTGAATTAATAGTTTGCAGCCTGTTTTCAGGTACTCATTGCCATAGGTGATTGCTTCTTAATTACTACATGGGCTCTTTCTATTCACTCATATTAATTCATGTTTTCTGGCACAGTCCCAAAAGGCAGCCTTGCCCTATATCTTCTAATTACTTCTATAATTGAATTTGCCCACTTTTTCTAACCTATTTTTTAAACTGACTGTGTTTGTTCATGGTTTATTGTGTCTTTTTTGTGTCAGTTCTCTGCAAGCAGAATGTACATTGATTCTTTCCTCGTTTCTCATTAATTTTCAAGAGCTTTGCTGCATGTCTGTTTTCTCAGTCTGTCAGACCTATTGCTAGACCAAAAAAAAAAAAAGGACTCTTATTATTAAAGGTTAGGTAAAATAGACTGAAGTTAATTAATTCATTAGTAACTCTGAGCCAATTACTGAAGCCTTCTCTTATTTATATACTTGTTAACAAGACAGAAATGAGAAAGGCCAATTACAGGCACATGTCCTTCAGAAGTTCGGCAAACCCAGAGCCTATGCATTTATTGACACCCCTCCAAAAAATTTTCAGTTTATATATTACCTGGCTGACATTGCATTTAAAAATTATTGGCTAACACTCTATTCCATTCTATTAATAAATTTTAAGGATTTTACCCCCATCCATAGAAATCTTTAATAATATGCCTAATATTACTAAATTCTTCTAAAATCATCTCCAGGAGTATTGCTTAGCCTAAGCCATTACTAAAATAGAAGAAATTTGACTTGTTTTCTGATTTTATTATTCTGTGCCTTCCAAGCTAGTCAGGCTCTGATTCTTGAAATGAGATAATTGACTAGCAGATCGCATATGCTAGAACCCTCTCAGGTATGTTTTACCTGATCTTTATTGAATATCCCCAAACATTACAACGTATGAAATGACACTTTTTCCCCAGATTTTTCCTGGCAACCAACATAAAAAATTTTACCTGTTTCATCTCTACAGACCGCCTGCACTGTACATTCTGTATCCATTACCTCCCCTTCCCTGCCTCAGAAACATTTCGTTAATTTAACAGGGCTTTGGAGTGAAGGGGGCCGGTGATTGATTAGTTTCTGTACATCTGCATTCTCTACATATGTTGCTGTCAGCATGGAACCAACAAACCAACAGAGTCAACTGACACTAATGTCTCAATAAATTGGTTGTTGAACTGAATTAAAACGAATTTGAGTGTTTGGTTTGGGTTTGGGTTTATTTTTTTTAATCTCACGTGGACACAGATTTCCACAGATAAGTGATGCCGTAATAATGCCAGGGTCACTGCTGCCTAACAGTTGAGGCTTCCCTCAGTCCCAAATGTACTTGAATGTAATTGATTATTTCATAGCCTAATAATGACCATCACAGCACCCCAGAAGCAGCAGATGATTAGTCCAGGTCCTTGTTTCTTAGAAGACCAGAGGAAAACAGTTTAAAAATGTGCCGCCTACCTTAGTCAGGGAGCCTTTCTTAATACTTCTCCCGTCCGAAGTTAACACCTGCTTGCCTCAGAATTGCCATGCTCTCTTATTTATAGCTATCTTATGGAACATTTTACTTTCTACCCTGGATTATAATTCTCTCTGCTGAATTATTTCTTAATTGAAGAAATAAGTGTATCTTATACACTCTGGAGCCACAGCAGTCAGCACAATGTCTGGCATTGAGGGTAGTTGGCCCTCAATGAATATGTGCCAACAGAATTCAGGATGAGGAGTCCATAATCTCTCTTTCACGTGTTCAGTGTCTAACCTCCCTCACTGTCTAGGCTCACTAAGGAATCTCATGCTTGAAATCAGTTAATGTATCTTAATTTTCTGTGGTAACTGCAATAAATTGGTAACAAATGTTCCATTATTAATTCATTATGTAGGCTTCTCTGCTCTAAGATTAAAAATCTATACTAATTTTTCCACAGATGAGCTGTTTCTCATTCCTTTAATTACTACATGACTTTTTTTTCTTAATGGCTTTATGGACCTTAAGTTTGTTACTTTGAGCCAAGACCACACAGGCCCTTGTTGATCTTCAAATTCCATGTGCAGCACGGTCTCTGTATTTTCAGAAACACCTATGTGAAACACAAATTAGACTTCTTGGACTCCTTCACTCCTCAACCCATTAGTTTTTCATGTCCCCGCCTCAGTAAAGCTGGTTTTCCTTCAGCTAACTTGTGTATACTGCCCTGCCTTTCTTTCTTTTTACCCTTCCTTCCTTTCCTCCCTGCATCCCTCTCTCCTTCCCTTCCTTCCTTTTCTCCTTCCTTTCTTTCCTTCCTTCTTTCCTCTTTCCTTTACTTTCCTTTTCTTTCCCCTTTTCTTTTCTTTTCTTTTTTTTTCTTCCTTCCTCCCTCCCTCCCTCCCTCCTTCCCTCCCTCTGTCTGTCTGTCTGTCTTTCTTTCTTCCTCTATTTTCCTTCTTTTCTTCCTTCTTTTTTCCTTCTTTAGTCTTTGAAATAAGGTGCTTCATTGCTCTATCTTCTAATAACAGCACTTCATATGTGTATAATGATCTCCCATTATAACAGCTTTCTTCACAGATACCATCTCATTTGCTTTTTACAGACTAAGTATTATGCAGATGAAGAAACTAAAATTCAGAGAGATTAAGTGGCTTGTCCAAGGCCACACAGCTAGTTATAATTTCAGGGGTTTTTTTCTTTCTTTTTTTTTTTTTTAAAGATTCTATCCATTTATTTGACACAGAGAGAGCACAAACAAGAGGAGTAGCAGACAGAGGGAGAGGGAGAAGCAGGCCTCCCACCAAGTAGAGAGCCCGATTCGGGCCTCGATCCCAGTTCCCCGGGATCATGACCCAAGCCGAAGGCAGTTGCCCAACCAACTGAGCCACCTAGGTGCCCATAATTTCAGTTTTTTAATTCTTGACTTGGTTTACCTATGAGAACAAAATCCAGACGGCCCTCTTTTCTTACTTGATTCTTACCCTTTGTATAAGGAAATTACCTAATGTCTCCCAAACAGCTTGGTGTAAGTCAGCTAAATGACTTTTTCCAGTAATTATATACGTCATTATAAAAAGGAAAATATGACCCGGTACTTTCATGTGCATACATATTCCTGTGAACATGCAGATTCTGATTCAGTACATCTGAAATTCTAATGAGCTCTCAGGGATCTGGGGGGGCGGTGTGATCCTGCCATTCCATAGACCTCACTTGGAGTAGTAAGGTCTTAGTGGACAGAGTGAGGTTCGGGAATTGGAGAGATTTGATTCAAATCCTGACTCTTCTGTTTACTAACTATGACCTTACACAAGCTACTTAGCTTTCATGAGCCTCAGTTTTTTCATCCTTAAAATGGGACAATAATATGTATCTTACTCCCTAAAAGCCAAGGATATTGACTTTTAGTGAATGGGCCTACTTTCTGTCCACACTATTGTCTGATTAATCTTCCTAAAGTCTCTCTGCACTCTGAGACTTGCCAGGGAGACTCACCACCTGGTGAATTATGTAAAAATTCCTCCCCCTGAGCCTCAAACCTTCAGAACTATAGCCAACATCACCTTTCTAGCTTGATCTCTCCCTTCTTTCTACTCATACCTTACACGTAGCTAACACATCAGATTTCCTATTTCCTCTTCTTGATTCACCTTTTGTACCACCCAACCCTCATCTCATCCAGAGAAATTCTATCCTTTCTCAAAGTCTTTTCTCCCATCCAGATTTTTACTGGGAGCATTTTTACTGCTGTCCATTCCCTCTTCACTTCCCACTGCTATTAGGTATGTCTCTCTGACTTTCGAATCCTCATAATACTTTGTTTTTAATCTTTGGATGGTTTCTTTTGTATTCTATCTTACACTCTAGTTATTTCCATAGTTAATCTCCTTTCCTATTAGACTCTAAGTTCCATGAGGGTGGGGAGCAAGTTTTCAGATATCACAATTGTAAGAGTATAGCTTTGGGGCACACAGACCTGGGTAGGTACTCAGCTCCGCCGTTTGCCAGCACAAGCCACCTAACCTGTCTGAGCCCATTTTCTCATCTTAAAAGTAGGTGCCAGTGCTACCTCGCTTGCAGAGTTACTGGGAAGAAATATTGTCTATAAAATACCTCACACAGTATCCAGCGCATAGTGAGGGCTCACGTCAGCGAAACTGGATAGATGAGAACTGACTCTGTAATCCCAGTACAACTCAGACATTCATTCTAGTGTGTAAGCAACTGGACCCAAGCCCGGGCTTCTGACTTGGGTGAGCATTTTCACATTTTCTTTTCTGGCTATGTTTAGGTCGGTGTAAAGTCTTATCAGAATATTCCATATTCAGTCTTATTCAAATCAAACTACATTTGTTGTTCTAGCTCCATTCAGTACAAAGTGATAATGAATGTTGGTTATATGTATGGTATGGTTTAAAAAAAAAAAGGCATGTGGTTTTAGTTCAACTTGGGTTTGAATACAAGCTGCCACTCTCTAGCAGTTTCTCCAATCTCTCTGAACTATAACAATCTCAGAATTTGGGATGTTATTCATTTTCTTCTTTATATTTGTCTGTATTCTGAGGATTTTTTAAAATAAAGAGCATATTATTTCTGTAGCCCACAGACAATAATAATATTCTCTTGAGTGACAGTGATAACTTTCAGTGCCCCAAATCTCCACTTTTTTAACTTGAAGCACATATATGTATATCAGTCTTGTTTGACTATTCCTCGTTTTTGCGGATTTAAATGATTTTATTTTAGTAATTGCTAAGGGCCTGTAATTGCATTCTTTTTTTAATTCTTATCAACTAATTTTAAAAAGTAAATAGATCAACAAACTGTATCATCATTCAGTTTAGCCTTTTAGGGGACAGAGTAATTTTTTTTTAATAACTTCAAGTTGAATGTTGTCAGTGTAGCCAAAGTTGACTCTATGCCTAGACACAGTGCAAGAGATGGATCCAAGTTGCATCTAAACTAAGGGCAGTCAAAGCCAAAGTCACAGCTATAGTCACTATGTTGTTTTGTTAATGTGGGTAAAGAAGGTTTTTGAAAGAAAAATAGAAAATGGGGCAAACCTTGTTTTAATCAGGGAGTATATGGAAAGAAAATTAAATGCCTATATTAAAACCTATTCTTTTAGACTACCAATAACATTTTCCCCAGCCTCAAGAGACAGTCATAAAACAATGGCTCATAGTGCTTTTAGAACAGGAACTGAAGTTGTGTACTGTGCGTGTATGTATAGTCCTACGTAGGAGGAATGAAATGTTTAAAGCTGCTGTCGCCCCTTGGAAAAAAAAAGGAAAAAAATGGGATTCTAAGTCGAGTATGTATGCATTTTCTGTTTCTCTGTCTTGTGGGTCTTTATTGCTAAAAATATTTTTATGAAATTGTTCTGTACTTCGTGTGGTCTTGTTTGCTCACTCTCAAATCTCAAACTATGGCATAGTTATGAAACATCTTGAGTTATTAAAAGTGGAGAAATTGTATTTTGTTTGTGAACTGAAGAGCAGGCCAAGCAATGTCTTCAGAAACAAAGATTTTATTTTATATGAGGAAAAAAAGTTCTTTTTCATTATAAGCTACAATAAGGGATAGTTCTAGGACAAAGAGACAGAAATTGTTACTTGGAAGCTGTGATGTTAAAGCTCTCTACGTAGCTACAAATGAAGTACAGATTGGTTTCTTTTTCTTGGCCCATTTGGCCAATGTAAAGCCTCTAACTGGGTGATCAAATCTTGGAACGCCACCTTGAGATTTCAGTTACCAATCTATAGCATATTGATGATCAATTTAACAAGAACAACAACAAAGAGATATTTAATTTTACTTCATGCAACATAAGCACAGATTGAAACATACTCTATCAAATGGTTGAGAGCATGGGCTTCAAGTCAGACTAACCTGAGTGTGAGCCCTGAGTCTACGACTTGCTAACTCCGTGAACTTCAGCAACTTAAACTCATGAAGTCTGTTTCTTCACCTGTAATATGGGATTGTGCCATATTTCAGTAGTTAAGATGCGCATTCTTTAACATTTTAACATTAGAATGTACCTTACAACTGATGGTGTGTCTTTGCAATATTTTTTTTCTTTTACAACCTGTGAAATCTGATAGTCAACTAAATAATTAATATACACTTCCTAGAATCATTTTGAGATATAAATAAAATAATGATGTAAAATCTTAGGTTCTAGAACCTGGCCCGCAGAAGACTCAGTAAAAAATACCCGTTAAAATGTTGTGCCCTGTGATTCTCGTAAACTCTGGCATTTTCCTATCTTTTTATTTAATTTATTTATTTTATTTTAATTTGTGTTTGCCAAAACTAGAAGTTAACTTCTCTGCAAAATCCTTATGTTAGAACGGTCTGCCTGCTGAATTGTTCATCAAATGTCCTCAATTTCTCTGGCAGCAAGATATTGACCCTAGGGTTTAAATCTGAAACATGGTCAGAATAAGGGCTTGTGCAAGTCCGCAGTGATTTGTCACAGAACGAGCAGGAGTCCAGTGCTGAGCCCCCAGTAAGCACCACGTAAGTGTTGCTGAGAGGGAGGCAGTGGCATGCATAGAATGGTTAAAGAGCATAGGTTCTGGAGCCAGACTGGCTGGTTCAAGTCTTGGCTCTTCGCCTTACAAACTGTATAACCTCGGGCAAGTTACTTGACTTCTCTGTGGTCTCCATTTCCTTCTAGGGTGGTTGTGAAAATTAAAGGAGCAATGTCCATAGAAGGTACTTCATGAGTTTGCTATTGTTGTTGAAAATACACCCTTCTTGTGTTTAAGTTCCTTTAAAAAAAAGTCTCGGTTTTCTGATGCCGAAAGGGAATATTCCAGTTAATTTATTTTTCTGGCAGGCGATAGTTATAAGACTCTTAGAGGCTTGTACCATATAAAGCGTATTACCAACAAACAGTGTCTTTTGAGGTATTTGTGATCATGCGACCTAGCTGATAAAAACTTGCCTATCTAGCAATAAAAGCGTGACTAAAAACCAAGTATCACTTAAATCTAAGGTTGCTTCCAACAGCCTCTGGATTGTCTGTATAATATTATCTTGTTATGGCCTAAAATTCAGTATTACATAGGTCCACCTGTACTCCCAAGAAAGGATCATCGTGACTGTTGTGCTTAGAACAGCTATGGCCATCAAGCATGTACGTGTCTCCAAGCATGAGACTTGGTGTGGCTTTTACTCACCGATCAAACCTACTAAATACAAAGAATCGACTCTGAAGTGAAATAAAGCTTACCAATGGTTAATCACTGTTTTTTGAGGGGTAATTATTCACATGAAAAGTCATAAGTGGTACTATTTTTCCATAACCAAAGCATACGTTTAGCTTTTCTCTTCTTTTTATTCACATTTTGTTCACTCTCTAGTATCTGTCATCACTGTCAGTATCAAGAGACTGAAGCACCGTGTTTGGGAACATTGGTGTCCCAACAGCAGAGCTCCAAAACCCACTCTGTCACTGAACTAGCCCCCAAATCCCCAATAAGACTTGTTCTTGCTTGTATCTTAAGTCTACAAAGGGCAGAGTGGCCATCCTTTATCCTGCAGCTCTGCCATCTAATGTATGCCTTCCAAGGTCATCCTAGTAGGGAAAGCAGAACTTGAAGGGACTCTTAGGAGCCAGTGCTGGCAATGACCTATGTGGATCCAATCCAATTCCATTAGCTAAAACACGATCATCCGGTCCTAACAAATTACAAGGGAGGCTGAGGAAATACCATCTTTCTACTTGCCCAGGAAAAGAAACTAGTATGGCCAATACATAGCATTTTCACTGCCACAGCTTCTTATTGGGTGTATCACTTGGAGCAAGTTGTCTTCTCAGAGCCTCAGTATTTTCATTTGCAAAGTGGCAATAACAATACCTATCTTGCAGAGCTGCTGTGAAGATAAATGAAGAAAGGAATATAAAGCACTTAGCGTATGGTAAGTACTTCATGATATTATTATGCTTTAGTACTAATAATCAATAGTTTCCCCATAAACACACACACACACACACACGTACGTACGTAGCACCCGAGGTATTAGCACCTGAGCTTTCTGGCCCCTGCCGGTCTAGCTCTCTGCTGATCCTTTCGTTCCTGCCCAGTCTGCCCAGGGTTCAGGACTTCAGGCAGCTGAGACTCTTGGCCATGAGACTGACATCAGTATAAGCATTGTACTACAGGTGTTGGGATGAGAGGAAACCAAAGCCAGGGCATGACATTGAGAATGCGCTCTAGTTTCTCCAAAAGTCTTGGAGGGGAGGATTTTGAGGGGATGAATTCAAGGGGTGGAGGACAGAAGAGAAAACTCGCCAGTTGTGTGAACTTGTGCTTAAAGTAGACCCTAACTCCCAATATAGCAGCTGCAAGAAAGGGGACAAATGAACACATATTGAGCACTTACAATGTAGCAGGCATCATGCTAGGGCTTTCACACGGGTGACCTCATTTAATTCTCACAGGAATTCTTAGGGAAGAATCACTAACCCCCGTTTCCACTGCAGTTAAAGTACTCACTCAAGCTGACACAGCTACTAAGTGACACGGCCGGAAGTGGGTCTTCAAAGTCCTAGTGTAGTGCTCTTTCTATGACACCACCACTTCCTGTGATCCTGAATTGTGCTGATGACCAGTGGATCTCAGAGAAGAGACAGGAAATGTATCCTCCCTCAGAGGAGCAGGAAGTAGATCCATTTACCTCCACAAGCAACCAGCCTACCCCCACCTCCCACATGACCAAAGAAGCTTAACTCACAGACAGCCAAGGGTACAATTTATTTTCAGTGGCCCTCTCCCAAACACACACAAATACATTCCTGTCTGCTTGCAAATGTGTGAAATTAATTTCACTGAGGCAGCGAGCATGTGGATGGGTTCCTATTAACATGTATGTGAGATCATTTTCTTTTGGGGGCACATGGAGGATAGACTGATTTTACTGAGTTGGATGGAGAAAGCTGATCAGACCAAGGCCACGGCTCCTTGATTTCATAATCTGACAGCCTGGGCAATGAAAAATGTCCAGAAGTTTTGATCCTCCTCTAGCCATGAAGGCCTGGAATATGGTGGGAACTCGCCCCGCAGAAGAGTCCCATGAGATGAACCCTGAGTACTATGCCATAAAGTGCCCTCAGGGTATCCAGATATATCCAGAGAAACCAAGGGATTTGGGGCTTGGCATTTTATAGGAACAGTATTAAAACAGAACTACGTCTGCAGCAGCAGAACTGAAGTGAATATAAGACTAGGATTTTCTGATCTGTCAAAATAAATTTACTTAGAATTGTGAGCAACATAAACTCTGTAAGTTCCAGTCTCTGCCTCTGTTTCTACACACGTTAGGATTCTACCGACTGATCTGGACAAGTATAAGAAATAGCTCATGACCCAACATGCTCTTCATACTTGTATTTTGGAACTTCTTTTGTCATTTCTATGATATGGTGTCTTCCTTACCATTAATTGTCATAGATACTACTTAAAACAGGGTTTTCTTGAATCCACATCACACTCAGATGCAGTACAGTGTAGTGGTTAGTGGTTAAGAGAATAAGCTCTGGAACCAGAATATCTTTGTTTGAAGCCAAGTTTCATCATAATACAAGCTGTCTGACATTAGGTGAGTGACTCCTGTGTACCTCAGTTTCCTCGTCTGCCAGATTCAGAGGTTAAGATTGCTACCTCATAAGTCTGTTTCAAGGATTAAATGACTTAATATATGTGAAGCACTTAGCAAAGTGACTGACACATAGTAAGAGCCCAATTCTGTAGCAGGAACCTCAAGAATGATGGAAAGGGGCCAGGGGGGAAAAAAGCCAAGCTCCAACCACTGTCACCATGCAATGGGTTGGAGAGGAGCTAACACAGAGCAGCTAAAATTTGTCTCACTCGTCTATGTCTCAACAGTAAGAAGCAAAGACTAGTACTTCTCAAACTTACATGGGCTTATGAATCACCTCTAGATCCTGTTAAAATGTGGATTTTTAAAAAAAGATTTATTTATTTGAGAAAGAGAGAGGGAGTGCATGCGAGTGGAGGGAGGGGCAAAGGGAGAGAGAGAGAGAATCTCAGGGAGACTCCCCATTGAGTACAGAGCCCAATGTAGGGCTCAGATCTCACAACCCTGAGATCATGACCTAAACCAAAACCAAGAGTTGGATGTTCAACTGACTGAGCCACCAGGTGCCCCTAAAATATGGATTCTTATCCATGATGTCCAAGGTGCAGCTTGGGAATCTGCATTTCTAATAGGTTTCCCAGGGATGCTGGTACTGCTAGTCTGCAGACCTCACATGGAGGAACGAGGGTCTGGAGAACGCCTAGTTCCTAAATGCTGCATAGGCTCTTTCTCTAGGTGGAGAAAACTTTCCAGGGATCTTTCCTTTTATCCAGCCTCTTTTGTCATTTTGGCCATGTGTCATAGGCCAAGAAAATGTTTGAAAATAAGTGTTGCTACAGAGGAAAAAGGCACAGGTATTCTATCTTGAATTACATATAATATTTTTCATCCTTAAGCATTTAATGATTTTCCCCCTTAGAATCCAAAATTGGCTTCTCCTTTATGCTCATTAATTATAAACCAAAGGATTGAGATGTTTTTTGGGGTAGGCAGAGTGTCTCCGTCTGCGTTCCAAATAGGGATGGCATTGGCAAAACCAAGCATCATCTTGCCAAATGATGACCTTGCCAAGCAACCAGTCCTTTAATTCTAACCTCATGCACATTTCAAGGGAAATGTAAACCACATGTTTGTGTTCCACTGACACAGAAATCATTGACATTTCTCGTAAAAAGATTTCCAATTATTAAGGGGCTTTAAACTGCTCAGAAGGGTTTTGCTAAGACCAAAGTTGGACCTTCGCAGACACCCAAGCTAAATAGCATTCTAAGTTTAAAAGTTTAAACCCAATTAGATGACCGTTTTTGACCTTGTGATTTCACAGACTCAGGCAAAATTAATTTTTAAGCATTTAACCAATTTCTTCACTATCTTCTATAGATAACTCCTTATAGAAACTTAGGATAAGCAAAGAGTTGAACGTGTGTCTCTGGGGGTGGGGCGTATGCTCAGTTGGTTGAGCGACAGCCTTCAGCTCAGGTCATGATTGCGGAGTTTCAGGATTGAGTCCCGCATTGGGTTCTCTGCTCAGCAGGGGGTCTGCTTCTGCTTCTCCCTCTGACCTTCCCCCTCTCATGCTTGCTCTCTCTCTCTCTCTCTCTCTCTCTCTCTCTCTCTCTCCTCTCTCTCTCTCTCAAATAAATCATCATTTCTACTCTTTTCTGAAACCAGCAAAGACCTCAGGAAGAATGATCTACATCCCGCCATCAAGTCATCTGTGGCAAATTCTTACTTCTGATCCCACCAGCATTAAACCTTAGGCTTTGTGGGTCATACCGTATATTCTTCTGCAAGGGCAGCTGAGTTAAAGTAGCACACACTGGTTGGGTTAAACAGCAGAAATGTATTGTCTCACAACTCTGCAGGCTGGAAGTCTGAGACCCAGGTGTCTGGGGGCTTGGTTCCTTCAGAGGCCTGCAAGAATGGGTTCCATGCCTCTCTCCTGGCTTCTGGCGGTTTGCTGGCAATCCTTGGTTTTCCTTGGCTGCATCACCCAGGTCTCTGCTTTCATCTTCCGAAGGCGTTCTCCCTGTGGGCGTGCCCGTGTCCCCAATTTCCCCTTTTTCTAAGGATACCAGTCATAATCGGAATAGGGGCCCATCCTATTCTTGTTATGACTTCATTCTAACTTAACTCATCACTTCTGCCATGACCCCTATTTCCCCAACTAAGGTCACATTCTGAGGTATTAGGGATTAGTTAAGACTTCAACACATGTGTTTGGGGGAGTGAGAGGAGGACATGATTCAACCTATAACATACAGTGTCTGTCCCAGCTGCTCAACTCAGTCTCTATAGTGCAGAAGCGGGCATAGCAAGCACATAAAGCAGGCATGCCTCTGTTAGGTAGGTATGAAAAAGCACTCCTCAGAAAACAGGCAGCAAAGCTGCAGGCGGTAGTTTGCGGATCCCAGTCTTTGAGTATCTCCGATCTGTTCTGAATGTGGAAAACAGGAAGAGATCTGGCACTTGGCAAAAAAGAGAAGAAAAAATGTGGCCAGTTTTGGGAATACCTACTATATTCTAGTCACAATAGTTTACATGTAGCTTTGCTATGTCTCTTGTTTATATTCAGATGTAATCTGAGCTAATATACCCAGCTTTAATTCGGGGAACTGATATATAAATTTTATCATGGTGACTCTAGCTATCATAACACATTTTGTCTTTGGGGTGTTACTACGTTTTAGAATGACAGAGCCACATGCTTTTGATTTTAGTATGAATGTGTCCAAAACATTAATAATTATTTATGATTTTAATCCCTTTAGAAACATATGTGTATTTATCCTCACAAATATATATGTATATTTATTTTTATATAATTAATATTTCTAGAAGCACTACATTTGGTTGTGTACAATGACTCCTGAACAAGACACAAACATTGTCTCCAGGAATTTCCTCTGTCCTTGAAGATATACACAAAGGAAATAGATAATACAGTAACACCTTCAAACATCATCCTGAGATTTCCAAATATACCTGCCATGTAGGGGAATTGCTTTGTCCTGCTTGGGCCCATGTACAGGCATAGACATGTGAATCTTGCATCTTCCCTTATGGAAACTTACATGGAAACAAATTAGAGAGTTCTATATAGGGTCATAGATGTAAAAGTGCTTTAAAAAGCTTTCACAGAAAGCTTGAAAGTTGACTACGCAGTGAAGAAAAGAATTCAATCAGGAACATACTATATATTTTGCAATAGTAGCAGAGGCCATGCTCCCACTTACATTAAAACATAGACGGGGCTTATTAATGTCCTTTTATACTAAAACGCTAGGCCTCTGGAAAACCTTGGAACTCTTCCTCCACACGTTTATAAAGGTGGCCAGAGTCAGAGGCCAGAATCTGCTTTAAATTTTGGGAAAGAGATGTACAAGTAGCGAGTGGCCTTATTGAGGATGAAATGAACCCACTCACAGGTTTCAGTATTGGATGTTAGAGTCTCATTCATCTTCAGCAGAGATGCCTCAGAGAATCACTTACTTGGAGTGCCCCAAAATTGGCCTTGTATTTAGGATCTGAAAGAAAATACCCGCGGGATTGTACCAATTATAAAATAGGTCAAATTTGGGGGCCAAAAAAGTGGACCATCTGCCTTTAATCAGGTTTCTTACTTAAAAAGCTTTCAGTTCAGACAGAGATTTTCAGAAAAAGTATCAGCTATGATGATACATATATAAAATTGCTATCTGACCTGAAATGTCAGAAGTATGTGGCCTTGGTAATTTTAACCATTTTTAGACCCAATGAAAATTTTTAAAATCATAATTAAAAGACGATCATTGTCTTCTAATTATGGAAACACCACCACCATTTGCTGAATGCTACACCCGAGACATTCAATAATACAAGCCAAAATCTGCCTTTTCATATATGGTTTTGATTTCATAACCACATGTAATTGATTTTTTATTGCCTGAAATAAGATTTGAGCTCAAGGAATGAAACAAGAATATATTTCACAAACAAAACAGTAGAGCCTGCCCCGTTTTTTGTTTTTTGTTTTTTTTTTAACCTGGAAATTCTTTTAATTTCTTTGATTCTTTGGTCTATAGTTGAGAAGCCACTGTCTCATTCTAAGAATCTTCTACATGTTTGTTTGGATATGAGTCAACTTCTCTCATTTCCTTCTACTTTTACTAAAATGAAGAGCCTTCAGTCTTCTCACAGAACTAGAAAAAGAGGATGGAAGTAAACGGCTTTTTTTTCTTCTCAACACTTTGTAAACTTTAACTAAGAAATGGAGCACTACAGTATGTCAATGCAGAGTAATGATAATATTAATAATGATGGTGATGATGATCATGATGAATTAGACAATATAATTCTCCTCTTATTCTAAGTGTGGAAACTGAAGCAAAATGATGAAGTGCCTTCCCCAGGATCAGTGGCTCCACAATTAGAACTTGGGCCTTTCCTCTCTTCACACCTCTTCTTCAGAGGAGAACAAATATCACTAATGTTCATCCTCACCAGGAGAAAACCATACTGGCCCATTCAATGGCCAATTAGAATAAATTGTAAATTAGGACAAATATGATAGGTAATACAAAAATCAAAAGCTCTCTAAAGAAAAGGAACAAAAAACCTGAATAAATAAGCTTAACGGTCCATTGTTTGTGGGGAAAATGATCAAATTATCATCAAAATATTCTATGAATTGAGAATGACGATAAATTTTTATGTGGGGAAAAAAATCTACCTAGGAAAGTAAGATTCTTGCAGGATGGGTATTAGTTTTTTTAAAAGGGGCATTAGTCTGTGTCTGATAAGAGATAAAAATATGCTTTTGTGAATTTTAGTATACTGGGCAATTAAGATTCTTTATACTGACCCATATTTAAGGGAACGTTTGTGACTGTGCTAAGCATTTAGGCATTAAAACTCTGTCTGCACAGGAGAATGTTCTAATTATCCCAGAATCAGCCCCACGGAGCCTGAGTCATTCAGGTGAAAACACCCTTTTCTTTAAGAGCAATTTTAGGGATGCAGGTTAACAGTAAATACTATAATGCTTCGTTTGGCCTGTAAAAAATAAACGTAGTCTAAATATCAACCTACAGATGCCAAACCTGTGTTTAAACAATGTGCCAAGCTGCTTCCCTCGTCAAAACTCTGGGTGAGGGGTTGTTTCCACATTCAGGGACATTAGCCCAGCAATGCAAGAAAAAAAAAATCTTCATTTGGACAGTGCATCTTTCAGACATTCCCTTCTTTTATTGATTTGTTTTCTCCTGTCCCTTTTCTCCTTCTTTTGTTTCCTTATCATAGCTTCAGGTTATTACGTGCAAAGTATTGATGGGAATGGATGGTTTTGGTCGATGGAGAGCTAATGCATCCCTAATCCCACTATTGTTATAGAGTTATGCTTTACTCTGGTCTCTGATGGGGGAAAAGGTGCAAAGCTGTTGATCCTAGTTTTATTTGTCACAAACCCATCCATCAATCAAGCGCAAGCATGTCTGAATGCTGAATGACATGTGGGTCTCAGCTGAAAAAATTCGATAACACTGTATTGTCAGGTCTCTCACTCTTTTTTTGATAAGAAATACATTTGACTGAAATAGATAAGCATGCAACTACTAAAGACTTGAAGAGAGAAAGTGACATATTGGCACCAAAGGTTATATATCTTTGGTATTAATGATACTTATGAGTAAATAAAATGGGAGGGGGGCAGCTGCAGCTGGAGACATACAACATCCCTAAGGCTTGGTTATGTTTAAGTATTGTCACTCTACTACTATTCAGATTTTCAAATATTAATCTGACCACATTTCACAGTTGACTACCCTGGTTAAAATGCAAGCAAATATGCAATTTGTGAAGGTGGCCGAGTGCAGGGAATCAAAGCGCACTTGTTTACACTGCTCCAAATAATGC
Organism: Ailurus styani; assembly: GCA_002007465.1. NCBI lineage: Eukaryota > Metazoa > Chordata > Mammalia > Carnivora > Ailuridae > Ailurus > Ailurus styani. Next base: position 2,012,299 of record LNAC01000300.1, read on the forward strand.
AGACAGATCCCTTTTTGTTATGGACGGTAGGTGAATCCCATAGAATATTTTTATGTGTGTATGGACTTGTAAGTTCAAAACTGTCTCCTCTTGTGAGTGAAAACATTTGGGTGGGGGGAAAGCTTTAGTTATTTTAAACTGGAAATATATATGCGTGTCGTTTTAATAGTGACTTAACTTATAATTACAGTCTCAAAAAAGGTTTCTGTGTGTCCCTTTTATTCTAGTTACTAAATTAGGTTCTTTAATACATTATGAAAGCCTGTCTTTTCAGTTATATACAATTTTCTATTCATAGTTATTTCAAGATAATTACATTTGGAAATAGTTAAAACATTAAAAACAACACCTGTATAATGTAATTTTAGGGGCAAGATTAATCAACAAATCAGAACATTTTAAAAACCATTTTATTATCTTGTCATAACATTTTAGAGAAGACAAGATTTTTTTAAATGACCTAAAAAAGCCCATCAAGACAGGTAACAAAAAGACAGTCCTGAATTAGAGGGCATTAAGATGAACGTTTTATAGCCTTAAGTATCACCATGCGATGAAAGTAAGCCATTTTTTCTCTGTTCAGTGACTGGGGGCTAGACAACTGCAAAAAATCAATGTGGGAGTGCTTTAGATTTGTGGGGTAAATTACATGTGCTTGGCCGCTCCATTGTATCTGCCCTATATTCTATACAAGATACTTTAGATGGAACCATCACATAATACATATACTTTATATTGATTTTTATAGATTTAACAGAACTTGAATTGAACTCCATAATAAAGCAAGAAGAGAAACTGTATCTCCTTCAAATCCGTAATACCTCAATTATTCTTGAAATTAAATTAAATATTAGCTCCCAATTCTGAATTCATGGGGGGGGAAGACAAAAAAAATTGATTCCTAATTCTCCAACCCTTGTGTGTTGCTTCCCTTATTTACATTTTATCTTAACTTCCTTACATCTTTAAAAGCATGTTAATTCCTTTTTTTTTTTTTTAAAGATTTTATTTATTTATTTGACACAGAGAGATCAGATCACAAGTAGGCTGAGAGGCAGGCAGAGAGAGAGAGAGGAGGAAGCAGGCTCCCTGCTGAGCAGAGAGCCCGATGCGGGCCTCGATCCCAGGACCCTGAGATCATGACCTGAGCCGAAGGCAGGGGCTTTAACCCACTGAGCCACCCAGGCGCCCAGCATGTTAATTCCTAAAGGGTTCCCAGGAGGGCCCATGAGTCAGCAGTGGGAGCCAACTGAACCTTTGAAAGTTGCTAGAAGTTGCGAACAGAGACCTGTCTGTTAACCATTCTTTTGGGTTTCCAACTTGCTTTTGTTTGCCCTCGCTTTGCAGTGATTTTAGGCTGATGGGAATTCTGATGCCATTTAAATAAAGTATCTGAAGCCACCCTAAGGGTTTGAGCAAGGGTTCAGGGAGCCTGTGGTTATCCTCAGGGCAGCCTCTCCCAGCCAGACACTACCTATGAGGCTCCAAACAATCGCAGGGAGAGAGAGAAGAAATTCAGCCCCTACGCAGAGAAATACTATGAGGTTGTTCCAAACCACTCTGGACTTCCAGGTCTTGGGCTCTAGCCAGAACTATAACCCAGTCTCCACATATCCTTAGAGTAAGAATTTATTGACTCTGGAGTGAGTTACTTCCAGAGTGAGCGTCCTGGAAGAATATGGACTTTGTAATTTATTCAGGATGATAAATGACAGCAACATCAAAAATACAAGGAGCCATCTTGGGATGTGGCAGTATTAGGGCTCCTCTCATCCCAGAAATGCCTTGGGGAGAAGGATGAAATGTGCAATAAAAGAGATTCATGTTCTGGTGGCATTTCAAAACTATTTTTGAAGTATTTTAGAAAACATAAGGATATTATAGACAAGAAAAGGAAGTCATTCATAATGCCATCACCCACAAGTGACATTTGTTGCTTTTCTACAATATAGGATACATGATACAGTGAAATATTGAGAAACAGATTATCGATCTCATGGGAATGTTTTTAATGTGGCTAATTACATATTAATAATCCCGTTCCAAACTTCCTCTGATTAAAAAAAATCATTAAGAGAAGATCTATTATTTAGAAGTGTCTTGGAGCCATTTTTTCCCATAAATGAATGTCAAGTTATCTAAGATAAATAATATCTACTTTCCCATGGGACAGAGAGTTTTGAATTCTGCTTTCCCAATGGTGAAAGGGTCTAGAAATAACTCTTTCCTAATGACTGTGCTATAAAGTTTTGTTAGCACTACTTAGCACAACTCTCTCTCTCTCAATCTCTCTCTCTCTCTGTAAAAACATTTGACCTTGAGAACATTTATTATCATAAAGAAATATTTTTAATCAAAACTTTTTTTGAAATCAAACCTTTTTTAAAATGAGAGGAGAATAAATTAAGGTAATAGACATGTATAAGACTACTCTAAAACTCTGTTAAAGAATATGAAACAAGATTTGAAAAAAAATAGATACCATTTTTCTGATTGAGAAGAGTCAGTATGATAATCAGATTCTTTCCAAGGAAATAAAAAATAAAAACCCTAATACCATTTTTTTAAGAAAGTGGGTTTTTTTGTTGCTATTGTTGTCAAGATTTTATTTATTTGACAGTGAGACACAGCAAGAGAGAACACAGGCAGGGGGAGTGGGAGAGGGAGAAGCAGGCCTCCCGCTGAGCAGGGAGCCTGATGTGGGACTCAGTTCCAGGACCCTGGGATCATGACCTGGGCTAAAGGCAGACGCTTAACAACTGAGCCACCCGGGTACCCCCAATACCATTTTTAACATTCTAGACTAATTCTCAAGTTTATTTGGAAGAATACATGTATTATCATAGCCTGAAAAAGTAGAGAAAAGAAGTTGAGAAAGGACTTTTTTCTGCCAGGTAGCAAAGTACATTGTAAAGCTTCAGTAATTAAACATTGTGTGTTCTGGGAATTTGTATCCCCTGGGTCCCCAGTTCTGATGATGTTCACATTTAAATTGTAGTGTCCTAGAGCCTAAAGCACTCTCCAAACCTCAAGGGGGAGAGAATAAAGCAGTAGCATCAATGAGAGACCTTTTCTTCCTACCAGTCTTCCTCAGATTTGACTCCTGGCAAAGGACCAAGGGGAAGTGACAGCTATCATAGGAGCACATAAAGAACTAAGAAACTTGATGCACTATCTATTCTTCCATCTTACAGAGGGGTAGAATTCCTTTCAAAAGGGCACATGGGGAAATATTTTATACTATCCCCAACCCCCATCCCCACTGTATTAGTCAAAGTTATAGTAGTTGTGCCTTTAAATAATTTAAAATCCTCCCCCAAATAGTTATTTTAAAACTAGCACCTTTGTAGAAAAGAAGACAACCCTAACCCAAAGATCACTCAAGCTTTTTTAGAGCTGATTATAGAGGGGAAAATTGTCTTATATGATTTGAAAAAGTAGAAACTGTCACGTGGCTTTTACGCCTGGCCCTGCTGCACGGATTTCCCAAATTCTACCAGAACAGTGAGGTATTAGTAAAACAGACAAAGCAATAGAATAGAAACAGAGACTGGAAACAGACTCCAGGAATTTGGTATTGATAAAAGTGAGATTTTAAATAGTGTTGCTCTTGTATACTATTGGGCCGAATGTAAAATTGGTAAGCCAATTTAGAAGTCGATTTTGCAGTGTCTGTCGAAATGAAAGACATGCAGAGCCCATGACCCAACAATCCCACTTCTCCTTATCTCCCTGAGAAACACTAGCACGTGTGCATAACAAGACAGGTACAAGGATGTAGCACTAGTTGAATAGTAAAAAATGGAAAATTATAAATGACCATCAACAGGGGACTGGCTAAATAAAATATTCAGGAATCACACTATCTATATGATGTATTAGTAGGAAAGATGAGATAGGTTTCTCTGTACTGAAAGAAAAAGATCTCCAAAACATGCCATTGAGTGAAAAGAAAAAAGGAGCAAGTTTCAGAATATTACTACACAAGGTATTGTATGCTGAGTTATATATACTTCATGCATACACCAATCACCGTGAAAAAAAATCACATTAATTTTCATTTCTCTTCATTTATCTCAAACCATACACAAAAATATATTTCTTATGGATTAACAACTTAGATGTGACTTGTTTTCAGACTATAAAATTACCAAAAACAATTAGGATATTTATTTAACCTTGATGTTAAGGTTCAATAAAGGCCAGGAATTATGAAGGAAATTTCTGACAGCTTTAACTTCATGACGAAATAACAGCAACAAACTTATAGCAAGTACCACCAAGAAAAATTAAAAGAAAAAATTGTCAAAGGTTATTTAAGTGGCTATAACATCTCTTAGGAAGACATCCATCACTATGTGCACCTAAAATGTATATACTCTGTATACCCCAGCAATCCTACTTATGAGTTTACGCCAAGGAAATAATTGTATATACTGTCAGTTATGTGTAAAAGGATGTCCAGTGCAGCACTTTGTGTTCATAACAGCACATAGAAGGGGGAGGCAGTGACTGTCCATCGATAAGTAAATTATTCAGTAGATCATGGTGCTCCATCTGATGGAATACTATACAGCTATTAAGTTGGGTATTAGCATTAACCTTTATTGAGTTCCAATAGCAAATCTCTGAGTTGAATGCATTATCTCATTCAGTCTTTCCAGCAGTACTCTGAGATAAGTATGATTAGAATTCTTATTTTAAAGGTGATAGGGCTGAAGGGCACCTGGGTGGCTCAGTCAGTGAAGTGTCAGACTCTCGGTTTCGGCCCTGGTTGTGATCTCAGGGTCATGAGATCCAGCCCTGGGTCCGGCTCCACGCTCAGCACAGAGTCTGCCTGAGGATTTCTCTCTCTCCCTCTGCCCCTCCCCTGCTAAATAAATAAATAAAATCTTTCTTACAAAGATTATTATTCTAGCAAAGATAATTATTGAAACTGCAGTGTTTTGAGACTTCCTATGATTTTGCCTGGAGAATACATTCCCATTGGTAGATGCTGTGTAAGTTAGAATATGAAAAGTCCACTTGGCTTTTTCAGTGGTAAAGGAAAAAAAATTGACATACTAGTGGAGAAATGAAAATTATCTTTTTCTATTGTCTAATTACCTTGAAGTTTAGATACTATTTTAAAAGAACACTGGGGCGCCTGGGTGACTCAGTCGTTAGGCGTCTGCCTTTGGCTTAGATCATGATCCCAAGGTCCTGAGATCAAGCCCCGCATAGGGCTCCCTGCTTGGCTGGAAGCCTGCTTCTCCCTCGTCCACTCCCCCTGCTTGTGTTCCCTCTCTCGCTGTGTCTCTCTCTGTCAAATAAATAAAATCTTAAAAAAAAAAAATAGGGTGCCTGGGTGGCTCAGTGGGTTAAAGCCTCTGCCTTCAGCTCAGGTCATGATCTCAGGGTCCTGGGATCGAGGCCCGCATTGGGCTCCCTGCTCGGCAAGGAGCCTGCTTCCTCCTCTCTCTCTGCCTGCCTCTCAGCCTACTTGTGATCTCTCTCTCTCTGTCAAATAAATAAATAAAATCTTTAAAAAAATAAAAAAATAAAGAATACTGGAGTAACAGTTTTGGGCCAGGTTAACATGAATTGTGGGTTTCTTGACACAAAAGATAAACAAAGCAAGTTCCTTTAAACGTATTGTCTCCCATTTTTCCAAAACCTTCCTCTGATATCAGACACACTGTTTTTCTAGGTAGTGTGCTAATCTAGGGGATCCCTAGTCCAGTGTACTGAGCCTGCCAGATCAGTACAATGGAATCTGCACTTGCCACTTCCTGGGTGTAGTTCCTGAGACAAAATCGCCATCGAACTTGAACCTTCAAGCCAACCATAATCCTATTAAACACCCCTGCCACTATTTCTTTTCTATCTCTTTTTTCTTCTCTTCTCTCTTTTTTTTAAGATTTTATTTATTTATTTGTCAGAGAGAGGGAGAGTACAAGCAGGGAGAGGAGCAGAGGGAGAGGGAGAAGCAGGCTCCCTGCTGAGCAAGGAGCCAGATGTGGGGCTTGATCCCAGGACCCTGGGATCATGACGTGAGCCACAGGTAGACACTTACCCCACTGAGCCACCCAGGTGTCCCTTTTCTTTTCATATATTTCCTTTCCTTTCTTTCTCTTTCCTTCCCTTTCCTTTCCCTTCCCTTTCCCTTCCTTTTTCCTTTCCTCCCCTTCCCTTCCCTCCTTTCTTTATTTACTCACCCCCTTAAACTTATAGCTAGAATCAAACCCAGATGAAAAACGAAACCCGACATTGTGTTTTGGACAACCCCAAGTAACATTTGGTCTGGAGGGTGGGGAGGTCTGGTGTATGATATACAGGTTTTGTCTTAGGCATAGTGTCAGTTGGAGGTGAGGGTAAGGTGAAGAGGCAGGGACGTGGGCTGATTGTAGACCTGTAACCTTTAACAGTGAGAGCGGTCAGAGCCACTTTCTTTTCCCTTAACCACATTTTCCTGAGGAACACAAGCCAACAGTCCCCATGCTGCAGATTCCAAAATGCCATAGCCTAAGGAAGGCTTGTGTCCACTAGTGAACAGGCAAGGACTGAGAGAAAAAGAACAATAGATGCTTTCTCTCTTCCTCTCCTTTGCAATTTGATTGAAAGATAAATCTAAGATTGGATCGAGGCATAGATAACTCCTTTCCAGTATGATTTGAGAAAAACAGCCCTCCCATTTCTAAACTATGTCCTCTAGTGACTTGCCAAAGTGTTTGATATACCCATATTAAAGAGTCATTCCTTTGGGACAAAGAATTATTAATGTATTCAATATCAAGGAAATAGTTATTAAGAACTTATGTGACAAACACTGTTCACGGTGCTTGCTTTCTGTGCCCCCAAAAGGTGATGAATGAATGTTTACTAACAGTCTCTATCCTTAAGGCTCTTAAAATCTAGATGGGAATCAAACAAGACACAAGATATAATTTGCATTAAAAATGATGTGTTAGCACATGATTAGAATGTTTGTCAAGCTTTCAGGACACCTGAAGACAAATGGCAGGCCAAGCAGGAAATGAGAAAAGTAAAGTGAGACAAACCAAGGAGCAGGCAGAGCTATGATGAGCACAAGAGCTGGAGTGTAGTGGTAAGGGGTGAAGAGAGAGAGAGTGAACACAAGCTGGGCATGAGGCCCTCTTCATCCTGAGGAGGAGGAGAGCCATTGGCAGGGAAGGGGGTCAGGGGGAGAAGATGATAACTAATGTATTACATTTCTGTTCACATATCATAATAAGGAGAAGAATGCATCAGGTCATTAGCACTCATTAACATATATGAAGAATTTGTTCCAGAATATAAACAGAATTCAGGAATGAACCTCAGAATTATATTCTTTTTTTTTCTTTTTTTTTTTTTTTTAAAGATTTTATTCATTTATATGACACACAGAGAGAGATTACAAGTAGGCAGAGAGGCAGGCAGAGAGAGAGGAGGAAGCAGGCTCCCTGCTGAGCAGAGAGCCCGATGCGGGCCTCGATCCCAGGACCCTGGGATCATGACCTGAGCCGAAGGCAGAGGCTTTAACCCACTGAGCCACCCAGGCGCCCCTCAGAATTATATTCTTGACCTACAACTGTAAGAAACCAAAGTTTTAAAATCTTACCAGAATTTGTAATCTAGTTAGGAAGTCAGAATCTTGGCACACAAAAATACGGAGTCCGTATGTTAACCTGTAGGATGGGGATTTCTATGCAGTAATGGTTCAAGGCAAGACATGCTCCAAGGAGATTGAAACAGCCCCACAAGGCCTTCTGAAGAGAAGAGACAAGACTTGCTGGGGGGGGGGGGAGTTTGTGCTCATAATCAACAAAAGCTACTGACATTCATTCAAGAAACATTCACCAAGCCCTGGGTCAGATGGCTATAGGATGAATAGGTAGAAATGACCCGTCCTCAAGGGCCTTCAGTTTAGTTCTGTTGTGGGAAAAGAAAAGCTACTGGTCTGGTTGGAATAGAAGCTTTGCTGAAGGGGTGATTCAGGGCAGGGGACCATATTTGTGTCTGTGTGTGCGTGTGTGTGTGTTGGGGGAGGGACATACAATTTGTAAGTTCTTGTGGACACAGATGGATAAAGACCAATGAGAACTCTGAAGGCAAACTTCATCATTTCACAGTGTATCCTATGATCTGAACAAACACACACACACACACACACACGTGCACACAATCTCGGCACATGCATATTTAATACCTACTGACCGCAGTGTACCCTAGGAGATGATGCAGGTGCCCTTAGATGAAAGATTTGCTATAGAATACTTGATTACACCGTGTCTGTATTTTAGCCAGAGCTGCCTTTCTAAGACTTTATTGCTAAAAATACAACCAAAATGAGCACCCTCCTTAGTGTGAACCAAGAAGCTTAAAAAAAGATGGCTTTGGTTATGTATCATTTAGTTGAAGGATTTTTGTATGGAAAAATTAGATATGAAGGTCATAGCAGGCATCCTGGACCTTGGCTTAAAGCAAAACAAAAAAAAAAGTGTTTTTTCTTAGAAAACCATTATGTATTCATTATAGTAAATGTATAATGTACCAAAAAATATGAGGACAAAATCATCCATAGTTGACCACAGCTAACATTTAATATAACTCCTTTTAATTGTGTATAATTTTAAGTGGTTATCTCCTTAAAGCTGAGCATGCTGTTTATTAGCAGATACCTTCAGGGGCTCATTCAGACCACAAAGCACAAACAACTAGTTTAACTGACCCAGTTTTCTGGCCTGCTGACCTACAGTTTTGAGTTTATGTTAAGGGCAATATAGATTTCAGGTTTGGGGCTATAAGGAATCTCAGGGATTAACTTCACTACCCTAGAACAGTAGTTCTCAAAGTATGAACCTCAGAACAGAAACTTCAGTTTCACCTATGAGCTGGTTAGAAATGCAAAATCATAGGCCCACTCCCACCTGCTCCATATGAATCTCTGAGGAAAGGGCCCAGCAAAGGAGGCTTCAACATGCTTTCCAGATCATTCCCATGTACATTCAAGTTTGAGAACCAGTGCTGAAAACACTTAGCTAGCTAGTAATAGTCACAAATCCTCAGCAAGAGCTTAGGGAAAACATGTTTGACGGTGCCTCATGTGACTCCCACACTGACTTGCACAGAGTAGGTACGGAATAAATGCTTGTTGACTGAAAATCTTCAACCCTTTTCCTATACTCTTTTGAACAGACACCACCTAAATTTACCCTCGAAGAGAACGTTTCTTTTATTTCCCTGAAATTCCCTTTGGTTCCTACAAAAAAACTAAGTACCACAGGGTTTTCTTCTTAACCTTCCTTGATCTAGGACCTTATTACCAAAGTGGGACCCGCAGACTAGCATCAGGGGCATCAACCATTATCTTGTTAGAAATGTAAGAATGGCAGGCCCCACCCCAGACCTACCAGTAGTGTAACAAGGTCCCCAGGTGATACATTTACACATTGACTTTTGAGAAGCAATAGTCTAGGGAACCAATGGCTACTCTTAATACTGTTTAGGTGAGTTTTGCAATAAGTACATTTCAGTATTAACTGTATATGACACTCATTTACTCATTCATTCAGCAACTGTTTCTTAAGCACCTATTGTGTGCAGGCTAGATGGTATGAAAATACAAAGATGAAAACATGGTCTCAGATTCCTTGAGGAAGTCTTTTTTTTTTTAATAGCTACATTACTTCCCTCAAAGCTGACTGAATCCTCTTTGAAATGCAACTCGTTAACACCTTTAGTTAACTAATGCTAGCCATCGTCCATAGAAATAAAAAGTTTTATATCAGAAAATATCATGGGCCCAGCACACTCCTAAGCAGCAGAGGACCTGATAGCCTCATTATGAGAAGATGGACAGAAGAATCACAAAGCATAGTTCCTGTGTTTTCTAAACCTGTAGCTCCTGAAGATGCCTCTGTTCGATAACTAACGTTCATCATTATGATCATCAAGAAGAAAGTTAGAATCTAAGTAGAGAAGCAGTGTCATGACATAGAAAGAACATTGATAATGAAGTCAGAAAGACCTAGGGTGCAGTCCTGACTCCACCATTTGCTAGCTTTGTGATCTCGGGTAAATTATTTCATCCCTCTAAACACCCTTAGCATCAACACCATCTGTGAAATAGGAAGAATACCTCCCTAAGGATGATGGTAATGATGAATTGTGATCATGTTTTTAAAAGGTCCAGCACTGTGCCTGCCATGTGGGAGCTGCTCAGTCAGTGGAAGTTATTCGTAATAATAACAATAAGTTCTGTATGTTCTATTTAAGAAGAATATTATCCTGAATGGCAGTGGGGTGCTAACTGAGTCAGTTTAGGACAACAGACGTCATGACTTGCTTAGGCATAAAAATCAAATAGCTTGGCATGGTCACAGAGCAAGAAGAGTGTGAGTAATAGAGCCTCACAGACTGGCAGACCAGAAGGTAGTTGGGGGCTGGATAGGGGATGCTATCTCAGGGGCTGGGTCCAGGCCGTGTTAGACTAACCCCAGATAACAAGGTCCTCTTTCCAGAGTTGGGGCTTAGAATCCTGTGCCACCCATTTAACCAACATGCATAACATATATAAAAAATTAAAATAAGGGGTGCCTGGCTGGCTCAGTCAGCAGAGCATGCACCTCTTGATCTCAGGGTCATGAGTTTGAGCCCCATGTTGGGCGTGGAGTCTATTTAAAAAAACTTAAAACAAAAAGTGCTTTTCATAAAAGATTAGGCTTGGAGTTCTCAGAGTAAAAAATGTTTATAAATGAATTGCACTGCCTTGAGAAGTAGTCAGTTTTCTATCAACAAAAGAGTATTCAATATAATTTAAAAGCCTCTTGATATGGGCATTGTTGAATAGATTTCCAGCATTGGCTGGAAAACTGAATTAAATTGCCTTACGATGTTCCTTTCTAAAAATAAAACAATATTTCACTATGTGGAATAATTTAGAGATTCATAAAAATGCTACGTAAATGAGATGCTATTGTAAATCGTTTATTTTTTCTGAATATAAAGTAAATGTAAGTTAATTGAATTCATAAGGTATCAAAAATATATACAAGAGAAAATAAATAATCATGATATACTTTTCCAGAGATAACCATCATAAACATTTTCTTTCTGTCTTTCTTCCATAGATTTTTTTCCCAAAGTTGATGACTATATTTATTTATCAAATAAATAAATAAATCTTTTTAAGTATGGTTTAGGCAGCATTATCCCAATACATCAAATTTGTGCTCCAAAATCATACACCTAAGTAGGAATCCTGCTTTGCCATTTACCAGCTGTGTGAATTTGAGCAATTTGCTAACACCTCTGTGCCTGTTTCCTCATCTATAAAATGTGAATACTATTAGGGCGCCTGGGTGGCTCAGTCAGTTAAGTGTCTGCCTTCAGCTCAGGTCACGATCTCAGGGTCCTGGGATGGAGCCCCGCATTGGGCTCCCTGCTCAGTGGGGTATCTGCTTCTCCCTCTGCCCCTACCTCCTGTCCATGCTCTCTTTCTTGCTCTGTCTTTCTCAAATAAATAAATAAAATCTTTTTTTAATGTGAATACTGTCTACCATGTAATGTGAATGCAATACTACCTACCATTGTTTTATTATAAGAATTAAATGAGTTAATACATGTGAAGTACTTAAAAGTGTTTCTGGTACATAGTTAAGTGTTCAATAGATCTTAAATATTATTATTGCTACCCATTTTCCTAATAAGAGCTATTTAGATTGCTTTCAGTATTTCACTATTATAAATAACCCTGTGATAAACATCTTTATATTGAGCTTTTGAAGATATGCTACAGTCTAAACTCTTCAGCCATTTTTTTTTATTTTGTATCAGCTGTTTACTTTAGCTATAAAGCAATGGATGAATAGACTATTTACCTGGAACCACTGGCTATGCCAATATATTTTTTAAAGGAAAAACTATACATATTTCTATTGTTTTCTTTATTATTTATTATACAATCCATAAAATTACTGCTTTTTCCTCTACCTGCTGCTCCCCCTGCTCATGCTCGCTTGCTCACTCACTCTCTCTCAAATAAATAAAAATAAAATAAAATAAAATAAAAAACCAAGCAGTGGTGTGCCTGGCTGGCTCAGTCAGTAGAGCATGTAACTCTTGATCTGGGGGTTGTAAATTCAAGCCCCACATTGGGTGCAGAGATTACTTAAAAATAAAATCTTAAAAAAAACATAAAGGTAGCAGAAATGTGACTCAAACTCAGATCTACCTTATTTCCCAAGTTCTGTGCTCTTTCCATGACACCATACTGCTGTGTTGATAGAAGTATGTAATAATATCCTAAGAGAAAGAGAGTCTCTGAAAGTTACAACAGATTCCAATAATTGTCTAGGTAGGAAATAGCAAGTCTACAAACCAGGGAATCCAGGTTTTGGTAGCTTTTCGTAATGGTTGGTACCGTTCTTCTAGTATTTTATCCTCCTCTATTACTGTCAGTTTATCGCCTGGATATCTCAACATCCCTGAAAGGGTTATTCTGAATGGATTAGGCACTAGCACTCTCTGTTTTATGCCAAAATACACACGGGCTTGTTGACCCAACAAGAAACTGCTTGTAAAGCAGCTTTACATAAACCGAAATCACAGATCTCAAAAGCTTTCTCCCTTCTTCTATCACAGTTATTTTTTTCATATTGGACAACAAACATACACAGACTATCAAGAAGAAAAAGAAAAAAAATGTTTTTCATAGGAAGAGTCACTGGAATTCAATGATAGAAATTCACTATCAGAGGAAAGTGGAAAGTAGAGTCTTGTGTTCATAATCTCATTCTATCCAGAGCCTTGTTTTTTATTTGCTCATGTTCTAGAGTTTTCTGTGATGCTTAATGTCTCATTTGCAACACAGGAATAATTAAATAACAGTGTCTCTGAAGCGCATAAAATAATATTCGGAGAGCATTTTGATTTGAGAAGGGTTAGAGGGTCACCCGTGGAGGCAGGTATGGGGCCCCTAGGACTGTTCTGAGCACCTTTGAAGTGAAGTGCTCTTACTGAATAGGAGTTGGCTACTCTATGAGCATGGTTGCCTCATCCACCCAGCTCTGAATGAATTCATGTAGTGGGGCTGCTGAGTTGAGCTCCCCCGGACTCCGGTGCACCTGGGCTGAAGGAATGTCCTGTAACTCACCAATATTGGAAGCCACTAAACTTCGGAATGTATTACATATTAAATAGGTTTTCTATTCCTGCCATCCTACTTCTCTGTTCCTAACATTTTTTATACAGCAATCCCTTCCTGCTTCAACTGCTCTTACTTTTCTTGTACATCTCACTCCCATTCCACTCTCTGAGGCAGTATGTGGTTTTCCTGAGACATTACTAACCTGCAAGGATAAAAGAAAAACAGCTAGGGACACCTGGGTGGGTCAGTTGGTTGAGCGCCTGCCTTTGGCTGGGGTCAGTCCTGCATTGGGCTTCCTGCTCGGCAGGAAGCCTGCTTCTCCCTCTGCTTGTGCTCTCACTCCCTCTCTCTGACAAATAAATAAAATCTTTAAAAAGGAAAAGAAAAGAAAAACAGCTAGTGAATACTGTAAACTTTAGGAGGAAAAAAAATTCCTTCCTGGATGACCACAATGGACGACACTACTATTTAGTCTAAACAGAAATTACCAACTTTTTTCACATTAACCTTCAACTTTTAAGTGAGAAAGGGGTTCCCACTCCTGTATCATGTTCCGTGCTTTTGGGGCCAGCAGGTGTCCAGAGAGCACACTACTCTTTTTTTCAGAGTGACATCCATCTGCCCAAAGTTAACCCTATCAGCAGAAATAATAACTGTGCAGATTCCCAATGAAAATCTAGAATCGTCCAGGGCATTTTAACCAAAAAAATTGTAAAGAATTAAGTTTTTCTTTTTCCCTCCTCCCCTCCTTTTCTCCCTCCAACCCCCAGAGTGATAGTAAAGTTTTGTGTAATTTGAATGTTACACAGGTTATAATAGTAAAAAACCATGGGATGTCACATCAATCTGTCAGTAGATAAAAAGGAAGTATACACAAGAAAAAGGAAAGTATCAAAGAGACATTTTATAGATTATCAAAATAGGAATACTAGCAACTAATTATTGTAACCAAAAAAACCAAAGCCTCGGGGGTGATTATCATACAGAAACCTCTATGGATTGCCGTGAATGACATTATCACAGGCTGGTGACTTCCAGATATTTGTGCTGGTAGGACACTGAATGCTCCTTAAACCACTCCACTAACATGGTTGCCTATCCTACTTATGGATTGTAGGATTCCGTTTTCTAGGGTGTGACTATAAAATATAAAAAATCTTGCTTGTAGACTAGTGTGAGTCAAGAAAATTGTTAAGGAAAAAAACAATTGAAACCTATCCTTTAGGCTCTTTGGTAAATATCAAAACTATAAATGCATATACCTTCAAAATAACAATTCTACAGCTCGGAATTTATTCTAATGAAATACATGTGTACAGAATGATGCATACACAGCATTATTTGTGGCACCATTGTTTGTAATATATTGGAAAATATATTGGAAAATATTGGAAATAACTTAAATGCTCGTTATTGAGGAATTGTTTAAATAAACTGTAGTAGATCCGTGCAACAGAATATGGAGCCATATAAAAAGAAGAAGCTCTATATAAATTGATATAGAAAGCTCTACGAGAGTTAAATTTAAATTAGCTGTTAATCTTTTTTTAAAGATTTTATTTATTTATTTGATAGAGAGCACAAGCAGGAGAAGCAGCAGACAGAGGGAGAGGGAGAAGCAGGCTTTCCACTGAGCAGAGAGCCCAACGTGGGGCTCGATTCCAGGACCCTGGGATCATGACCTGAGCCGAAGGCACTAAGCAACTAAGTTGGTTTAACCAACTGAGCCACCCAGGTGCTCCTTAACAGTCAAATTTTAAAAGCATAAATTATTTTTGGAAAACTACACAAGAAATTAGTAATATCACCCCCAAAGACAGCAATGAGGTTGCCAGAGGCTAAGGATGGGAGACGAGACTTTCTATGTTTTGAATTTTGAACTATAGGATACAATGTGGTCAGTTAGCTCAGAATAACTGATGTGGACCAAGCCTCAAAAAGTAAAACATTACAATTCATTTGTCTTTCGAAGTGTCATGCAACAGAAAACTGCTGTAAATATTCTTCTTATAAATATTCTCAGACATTAAGATTTTTAAAAAAGCGAAAAAATAAATAAGCAAATCAACAATAAAAATGCCTTATATAGTTCATAATATATGTATATTCACAAACACGGTGGAAGGCAATTTAATTTTTTGCCTTCACATAGTTACGATTATACCATGTAGGCATCATTACTTATTTTGTCAGTTAGGAGAGCAATAATCATTCTTTATTCTCTTAAATATATTATGAGTACCAACAAGGTACTAAATATCCGTTTGGGTTCTGGAATTTCAGTGTTGAATAAGACAGACATGGTCTCTGACCTCCTGGACAGTTCTGGTCCTTTAGCTGTTAAGGACAGCAGAAGTTCCTTTTTTAGAACGATACATGCAACACTCAATAACTGCTTTCCCAACTCAGTAAAATAGTAAACATTCAAATGTGAAATGAAAACATCTGGAACAGCTGGATACAATTTTACTTTACATAAAAAAAAATCCTCAGACATAGATTACTTACTCTCTGCACACACATAAGTAAGTCCTGTTCAGGAGGCTCAGTGTGTAAGGATAGCAGAGGACCAGATCCCATCTTCCTCAGGTTTCCACCTCCTTCGGGGAGGTGCTGACTCCTCCTCAACCCAGAAAGAGGAGGATCCAGGAGGAGTGCTTTTAACAAGGCTCCGTAATTTATGGTTGGGTTAAATGATCGTTTGCTGAATTTAAGCTGTTTGTGTGATACGTGCTCTATTTATAGAGAGTCTAGGAATATGTTGCTTAAAACTTGTGAGAAAATGATTGCACAGTCCCTATTAAGATTCATTAGCATACTTGCTCCTTTTATTTGAGTTTAGACATACAATCATAAATCTCTCCAAACTAGCAAAGCATACTTGAGTGAAAGGTGACGTAGGGGATGGTCTTCCAAAAAAGCAGCAGCAGTGAAGGGAGAATAGGGAAAATGTGGTGAGTAACTTCATCCTCCAGTGCCTCCTTGGCGCATGGAGACATTATACTTCAGAAATAAGATGCTCTTCCCCCGAGACAACTGGAGTCAGGGGAGGAGAGTCGTCCCCAAATGAGGGAATGAACGGAAGGCGCAGAGAACAAATTGGTGTATATTCCACTCAAGTCTGAGGAAACCACAGGAAGGAGACATCGGTGAGGCCCACTGGCTGAGGGTTACCAGGCGGCAAAGATGGAGGAACAGCTGAGTCACAAATAGGACACCGAAAGCATGTTGAATAGCTCAATTGGTCTTATCACCAGTCATTTGATAAAGTGGATTTCTGTCTTTTCTTCCGTGATTTTTGAAAACAATTCTTAGACATACATACAGATGCAGGTATGCAAGAGTTTCACGAGCAATAAGCCTTTGGGAAAACAACGTATAGTTGGCAAATGCAAGTTCCTCCCCTGGATAGAGAGATCACGTTCTAAGTGTTTTTTGAGAACCTTTAACTATACATAGGAAAGGAAACAGCCTCTATTATATCACTGCATTTCTTTTGGCTACCAGAAGAGTGGCTATGATTTGAAGCAACTGTATGTCACTAACTTTATGCCATAAAGAATTCCAGTCTGCCTCATAGTTTGCAAGACCACACACTTTCAAATGTCTAGCACACACAGTAGAAATAATTAGGGAGTGCTGTACCACATGCGCTGAAACAGGGGAGGAGACACATAAGTATGTTAACAGGAGATGAACTAGTGAGAGCAAACTTGCTGTTGAAAATTCTAACATCCCACAGAAGTGGTCCTGTGTTGTCTGCTTATCACATATATATTAGACGCCAAAATTTGTTATTTATTAAGACCATCTGGGCTTTGTATATTTGAGGATTAAATCATCAAGATGCCAATGCAATTCTCTTACGGCAATAACTCATGATATGGTATCTCTTTGGTTTATGGGGAAATTAAGTCAAGAGAAATAATGAAACTGAGATCTTATATTTAATCATACTTCAAAAAGCTAATCTGACAAAATGTAAATTTTCATGAATCTCATTCATGCATATTCCCTACAAATTCTGACTCTTTGACCATATAACTTTTGAGGACCAATAACGAACTGCTTGTTTTTGATAAGTATAAGCAATCTGAAAGTAGGCCTGATGTAACACACTGCAAAGGGTCAACAAGCATCTTTGAAAATTCATTTTTATAAACAGGAAAGACGATATAGATTGTCTTTGAAGTCGCTTTCCAACTCTATTACTTGGTGACTTTAAGGAGCTAATGATGATCTTAGGCCCATAAATATGTAACTACAGTGAAATACTTTACATAAAGAAAAAGATCACTAAAGCTGTAGAATTATTAATGGATTTAAGACGATCTTAAACCATAAATTCCTAGTCTTCTAGTTATCATGTAAATTCCAGTAGTAGCAGCTGTTGGCCAATACAAAATCTTTTTAAACAAATAATTCCGTATTTAATTTATAATTAAATATAATTAAATATATAATTAAATTATAAATATATATAACTAAATAAATTAAATATAATTAATTTATAAATTTAAATAAATAATTCCATACTGTGGTTGCTAGAGCAATTGATAGCAAATAAGATTATGTTGCCTGGATGAAAAGAGGACTTCAGAAAACTCTGAATTGATTAGCTATTCCTAAAATTCATCTTCTCAGTGTTCTGCACAATTCTCCCCTGCTGTTCCCAGCAGCTACCTTCTCTTTCTTCTTTCATGTTCTTTGTTCACCAAATATTTATAGTGCACCTATGAGGCACTGGGACCAGAGCAGCAAATAAGACAGGCAAAGAGTTCATAGTACAAGTTTAATTACCTTTGGGCCTTCATTCATCACCCGCTGCCCACACCATTCTTCATTCATCAAGATCGCAAAAGTGATCATTCTACTCCCATTAATCCTAGATTCAGTTGACTCAACGTAAAATCCCATCTCTTAAAGCCAAGCCTATAAAATGATTTTAATGTCATGGCAAATGTGACCTGTCAGTCTGTTAGCGTTTCCCTTAGCCCACCCATCCCAGGCCAAGGTCACTTTTCCTACTTTTTTAACTCCCTTTCAAAGTCACCCCATGTTATTTGTTGACCATTTGAATAGATTTATGTGTTAATATTCATATATATAATAGGCCATTATTAATTGTTAATCTAAAACAAATCTCTCCAGATATGTTGAAAAGTTAAGTACTTAGTAAATTAAATGTTTTGGGGCACTAATTCCTGAATTTTTGCTTTTTCTGTGGATGTTTTAATATTGTATGAAATATAGTTCCTACGTTTCTGGATTTAAAAACTAATAAAAACTCCAAAAACTTAGAGAGAGTACAGAAAACTGCCACCAAAAAGATGTTAAAAACAAACTATTATTGGGACACCTGGGTGGCTCAGCTGGTTAAGCGTCTGCCTTCGGCTCAGGTCATGATCCCAGGGTCCTGGGATCAGCCCCGCATCAGGATCCCTGCTCTGCGGGAAAGCCTGCTTCTCCCTCTTCCACTCCCCCTGCTGGTGTTCCCTCTCTTGCTGTGTCAAATAAACAAATAAAATCTTAACAACAAAAAAAAAAAGGAATTGCATTTGAAAGATTCTTGTGAAAATTTTGCTGCCTTTATTTTAAATTTAGATTAACTACATTATTAGGCTTTGCTGGCCAAAATAGCCCAAAGTTCTTAAGACACACCTAAAAATCCTACCTGTGCTTCTACGTGAAATTTAATAAAACTATTTTAGAAGTGAGGGAATCTATCCTATTCTTAAAAAGTAAATTCCAAGAGCTTCCAACACTTCTCAGCATAAACCATTTGGGGGTTTCTCAACTATATTCAAGAACATTAAAGATCTGTTGTAGTTGTATCTCAGACCTCAAGTTGGGTCTGTGGTTGAGTAAAATATCTGTTACCTATTCAACTGTTTGATTTGCATGCATTCTCAAAAAATGAATTCCAGATGTTGGAATCACAAGTTTCCATAAACATTTTCAAGCAGGCAGAC
The DNA here is from genome assembly GCA_002007465.1 of Ailurus styani. Classification (NCBI taxonomy): domain Eukaryota; kingdom Metazoa; phylum Chordata; class Mammalia; order Carnivora; family Ailuridae; genus Ailurus; species Ailurus styani. Next base: position 2,031,403 of record LNAC01000300.1, read on the forward strand.
AACATAACTTTTCTGTTAATAATGAAAAAAACCTTTGACAGACTACTCCATAGCTGTGTTCTGGCTCCTCCCGTGTGTGAATGGGAGGCGGGCACTGCAAGGGAATTCTCATTCCAACCATATGTGAAAATAGAGCAGTGATGCCTACAAGTTTGAAAGGATGCCGTTCCCAGAAATTTCTATGCCACACAGTAAAGATAAATATGGATATCCCCCCATTAGAACTATTTCTGATTTTTCTTCCAAATATAAAGTTCTATCTCCTACTTTTCCAAAAATAACATTTAACTTACAATAAAAATGAAGGAATTTGATTTCATCATTGGAATAAATTTGAGAGGTATTGGTCTTAATTTGTTAGTTACTAAAGGTAAGAGTCTTTAGGATAATAATTTTTTTCTTAGAAAAATAAGGAATAATTTAATCACAGAGGTGTCATATCAGAAATGAATGCCTACAATTAGGCCATTTATAAATATGCATCTTTCATCAATGCAAGCTTTTTAAAAAGTGATAGATGGATTATTATGTGTGTATATATATACATGCCCATAAAGACATATGTAATAGTGTAAAATGCTTCGTCAAACAAACTGAATTGCATCTTTGCTCTGTTTTCCAATTATTTGTCAGAAATTTGACACTATGTAAATGTATTCTGAACTTATGTTGTTTATAGTAAGGGGAGAAAAATGCAAAACATAGTAGGGGAGGGGTGCCTGGGTGGCTCATTCCATAGAGTCTGCGACTCTTGATTTCAGGGTTGTAGGTTCGATCCCCATGTTTGGTGTAGAGATTACTTAAAAATAAAATCTTTAAACAAACAAACAAAAAACATACTAGGGAAAAATTTATGGCAATTACAATACATGACAAAAAGAGTTTATAATAATTTGTATTATGTATGATAATTCATGAGAGTTTAACAGAAAACAAGAAGCTTATTCTAATTTTTGACATATTCTTGCTCTTATAATATATTACATTATATTATAGTATAGTATGTTACATTACATTATAGTACAGTAAATATATTTTTTGATTTACTGGACTCTAAGTTCTTAGGGGATATTTTCTGACCAAGTAATTGGTCAGACATAGGGAAAGTATGCACACTCAGGAATCAGAGGATCAATTACAAAATCTCAAACTCTGGGACTTGTCCCAGAACTCAGCACTCCAACTTCTGTCTACATGTACACAAAGTTTTAAATAAAATTTTCCATTTCCAGTCAGTTGATTTGGCATAATATAGATCCGCTATATTGTTTGTAAAAGAAAATAGGCATAATTCAGAACCACCAGGATACACACAGACATCTGTCCCTTCACACGAAGTACTTCTTCCTTCACACATGTTTTTATTCAGATCTAGGTAGTGGGACATGAGTGCAATCTCATGTTTATGAAGAGGGAAAGAACTAGGAAGGAAAAAAGGGTAAGAAAGAAGATTAATGTCCCCAGGTGGAAAGACAGTGGAACTAAAAGTGAATATTATCTTTTGTGTGCACTATTAGCAGAAAATCTACCTAACAGCAATACCATGTCATTACCCATTTGTTTTATTCATCCAATCAATATGCATTAGATGACTGCTGAAAATAAGATACCATTAGATACATAATTTCAATTTCGCTTCAGCAAAAAACAGAGGGATTCCTTTTCTTCCCATTTTCTATCTTAGTAGCCAGAGAGGAGAAATTCAGTACTTGTTAGGTGGTATAGAGAAATTTTTTAATCCTTTAAAAACCGGGTAATATATTCAGATTTTTTCAAAATAAAATCTATAAAGACAAATCTGCAGTGAAAAATCTCCCTCCATATTCTTGTTCCTGATATGCCTCATTACCATTAACTCCTTCAACATTCAATCACTATTAATAGTTCCATACTAATGTTAGTTATTTCTAAAATTTCACAAATAAAACCCATACAAACACACACACACACACACACACACACACACACACACACACGCACGCACGCACACACACACACTTTGTTTAAATGTAACTTCACATAAATGCATATGCAAGTCCATCTATAAGAAAAACTCCCCGGAAGTGGAATTGCTGGGGCAAAAGGTCATTTGCAATCTCGAGAGATATTTCTAAATTGTCCTCCACAGGGGATATAACAACTTACACTCTTATAGGCTGTGTACAATAATATCCTTTGCCCTATAGTCTTGCCAATATATTATCAAACTTAAAGACTTGGCTGATTTGATAGGTGGGAAATGGTATTTCTTTGTAGCTGTAATTTGCACTTATAAAGAATGAAGTTAAGCATCTTTTCATGTTAAAGAGCCATTCATATTCCCTTGTCTGTGAAATATCTGTTTATGTATTCCATTCATTATTCTCTTATATCCACGAGTTCTTTATACATTAAGGAGGCTAGTCCTTTGTTTGACGTAAGTCACAAATATTTGTCTCTTGACTTCATGAAATGGTTTTTGTCATGCAGAGGTGCTTTTTTTTTTAAAAAAAAGGCAACATTTTTTATTGTCTAATTTCTGAAATCATTGTTAGAAATATTTTCCCCACTCTAACACTGAAAGGTTAAAAATAAGTTCTGACATAGAGATTTCTAAATACCAACACTGTCAGACTAGAGAATATAATCCAAATCTCTCTCTCTCATTCCTCCCTCCCGTCTTTCTCAGGCGACTTCTGGGTCCTCCTCCCAAGTACTGTTCTGCATCCCTGGAGGAGAAGTCAAACTATGCTAATTCAGGAACCCTTCTACAAATGTAAGGAATCTCAGAAAGGGTGTGTGAAATCGAGAATTCTCACAACAGCTGCCACACTTGCACATATCAAGACAGCCACACAAAACCCTTCTAGCATTGTCATTCACCACAGTGCATGAAAGAGCGCCAGTTTCATTTAAGAGTGTCCTTGATGAATCAGTAGAAATTATTAGTTTTATTAAATCTCAGCCCTCGTTTACAAGTCTTTTTAATATTCCATGTTAACAAAAAGTGCAGAAGCACTTTTACTGCATACTGAATAGAGGACCACAGGTATCTCGTTAGACTTCGAGTTGCCATTTGAGTTGCAGGCTGAACTATTAGCACCTTGTTTCACAGAACACATTTTTATTGGAAAGAAAAATTGGCAAACAAACCATGATTTGTTCAGATATGAATATTTGGTATTTTCTCAAAAATAAGCAAAGTGGATCTGTGACATCAAGGGGGGAAAATGACAGTATTCTTGCCAATGATAAGATTTGTGTTTCAAGTGAAAATTAAAATTTTGGAAATCTTGTATCCACCACTGTGAGCTTCACAGCTTCCAAATGCTTAAGGACTTTTCTGATGACATCAGTATTATAATTAATGAGTGTGATTTTTTAAATATTGCATAAGGATACACATCACTCAGTGAACCAGTGTTTTCCAAATGACCAGAACATGAAATTACAAAATCATACATGAGTAAAGGTTTCATCAAAGTACAAAACATGTCAATGGATTTTAATATAACAAACTACAAAAAGTTCATTGATAATAGTTCAGACTTCACATTGAAAATAACCTTTAAGAAACTACCACTTGTCGAGCTTTGGTGCAATATCAAAGAAAAATATCCACGATTATCTGAAAAGGCTGTTATAATACTCTTCACTTTTCCAACTACATGTCTGTGTGAAGCTGGATTTTCTAGATATACTTCAATCAAAACAACATTTCACAAGAGATGAATGCAGAAGCAAATATGAGAATCCAGCTGTCTTCTATTAAGTCAGACATTAAAGAGATTTTTACACATGTAGAATGATGCCACTCTTCTCACTAAATGTTTGTGTTGCAAAATATAATTATTTTTCATCTTTAAATATTATGTTAACATTGTATGGTTTTATGATTATTTTTAAATTATTAAATACTTAAAGTTTTCATTTCTGATATGGTAAATAACAAAAGTTCTTTGGAATCCTCAATAATTTTAAGAGTATAAAAGATTCCCGAGACCAAAATGTTTGAAAGCCAGTGAAGTAGAGTTTGTCTCTCAGATTCCTGAAACCTCAGATCAGTTATGAGGCCATGTAAACACCTGGATGTTAGGTGGGCCCCTAACTATAATTTTACCTCACTGGCTGCATGCGATGCCATGAGTCTCTCTTAGGAAAGAATAGAATAGAGGAGACATAGTACAGAAATTCATAGTACAACAAAAAATGTTGCATTTTTTATTACAAGATGACATATGACAAACATAGCCATTGTAGCAAAAGATTGAAAACCACCTAAACGTTGGTTTGTTGTTACTGTTGTTGTTAGATTTTGAACCTTAGGTGCACAGACAGCAGGTTGACTTACTTGTGGTCTCAATTTCTCAGAATGTTGTCATCATTGGTCCATGCAGTATCCCCTTCCTTCATTTTATTTCACTCTTTTTCATTCTCAATTCCCTCCTCTGAACACTCACTTATTTGAAAGAGATTGATATGTATCTTTAAATGTGTGAAGCATTCATTATAAAACAGGTATGGTGGTTTTGTGTAGAATGTATACATTGTGTTTAAATAAATAGTCTTTGTGCTATAATTCTCATTCCTATTTTTTCTTTCATGATTATGTTTTTTAAATTTCTCCATGACCAGTTAGTTCATTGGCTTCTTACTGTTACATAACATTTCATAGTATGCATCCACTTTATTTTTACTTATTGACTAAACTTACTTATTGGAAACCTCAGATGCATCTCTATACCTCCATAACATGTCCCTACTCAAAGTTTTGCTAGTTTTCTGGAAAAATATATTCCTGCCTGGGATTGCTATGCATGTGATTGTTTTCCAGAATGATTGTACAATTTACACCCCAACCTGCAGTGCAAAATTCTCCACTATCCCACATCCTCTCCAATATTCGGTACTATCCATCTTCCAATTGCTGCCATTCAAATACTTGTAAAGTAATATTTCCTGGTCACTTTACTTTGCATTTTATCTCTTTATGATGAAATTTAGCAACTCTTTATATGTTTATTTTTTATTCATTTAGACCTCTTTTGTGAACTACTTTTTTGTTTACCCTCTTACGAATTTTATGAATTATTCTCTTTGGTTTCCTACCTTTTTCTTGTTGACTTAAGGAGTTCTTGCATATTTTGGATATTATCCATGGCTGGTTTTAAATACTGCAAATATGAGCACCTGGGTGGCTCAGTGGGTTAATGCCTCTGCCTTCTGCTCAGGTCATGATCTCAGTGTCCTGGAATTGAGGCCCACGGCAGGCTCTCTGCTCTGCAGGGAGCCTGCTTCTTCCTCTCTCTCTCTCTGTCTGCTTCTCTGCCTGCTGGTAATCTCTCTCTCTCTCTGTCAAATAGATAAATAAAATCTTTTTTAAAAATACTGCAAATATCCTTTCCTAAACTAATGTCTGTTTGTTACCTTTATCTGCAGTACTTTACATCAAACAAAGTCCTTAATTTTAGGATATCCAAATCCAAGCACTTTTTTTTTTGACTTATTATTGGTGCTTCCAAGATTTTGTTTAAAATGCCTCTCCCTATCCCTTGGTCACAAGGATTTTATTTCACATTTTTTTCTATTTATAAATTCATCTCTTTCATTTAGGTCTTTAATCTCTCCGGAGCCAACCTTTGTGTAAGTTAGAGGTCTATGTTTTTCTCCATATAATGAGACAGTTACCTAGTATCTACTATACGGTTTGTCCTTTTTAAATTGCCTTGTGACACAAACCTTTATCATATAATAAGTCCTTACATATACTTAGATCTATTTCTGAGCTCTCAGTTCTGCTTCATTGGTCTATTTATATATTGCTGGTACAACAGCATCATCATCATCCTTTATAGTATGTCTTGATATCTGATGAGTGAGAGTGACCACTGTATATTTGGATCACCTTTCTATGCACTTTTTTAGAAATGTGGGGGCCTTTAGCCATTACATAAATTTTAAAATTTGTTACATTCCTCAAAAATCAGTAAGAATCTTGACTATTGCATGTATAGTTGGAGAGGACTGACAACTTTACTAAATCATACCAACCATGAGAACAGTATCTCTCTCCTTTGGCTCAAATCTTACTTATGCCCTTTTCCATTTTTCTATTAAAGGAAACCAAAAATATAAACCTTTATAGTTCTTAAAATAGTTTATTTTTACTGTAAGGATAATTTGTCTAAAGGAAGTGCTTTTTTGAGTTGATTTGTCTATTTCTATTACCCTTGTTCTGCTTTTGTTAGCACTCATAATATGTTTATTCAGTTGGATTTTCTATGTAGATAATATATCATCTGCTAATAATGATTTTTATCTCTTCCAGTTCTAATATGCCTTATGCCTTTATTTTACCTTCAAGATAGACAAGGGTCTCCGTTGTTGTGTTTAAATTGTAAACCTCCTTTTCCTGTTTTTTTGTTTCAACAAAAGTGCTCCTAATTCATTCCAGTGAAGCTATCACAGCTTTTTCATAAATAGTTTAGGAAGTTCTTTGATGCTTCCAATATTCAGTAAATTTTATCATAAATAAGTATTAATACTTTATTCTGCAACTTTTATCACAAATAAGATGCATCTTGTGTCCCATGGTATCATCATAGGATATTTCTCCTTTGGTCTGGTGTTAAAATGAAAGACATTGATAAATTTTTTTTAAAGATTTTATTTATTTATTTTTATTTTATTTAATTTATTTATTTGACAGAGAGAGAGAGATTACAAGTAGGCAGAGAGGCAGGCAGAGAGAGAGGAGGAAGCAGGCTCCCTGCCGAGCAGAGAGCCCAATGCAGGACTTGATCCCAGGATCCTGAGATCATGACCTGAGCTGAAGGCTGAGGCTTTAACCCACTGAGCCACCCAGGGGCCTGATACATTTTTTTCGATGTTGAACTATCCTTTCATTCTTGTGATAAATACTACTTTACCAGTATGTAATATTTTGTAATAAACTCTTGAATTTGGTTAGCTAATATATTATTTAAAATTATTGCTCCTATATCCACAAGTGATATAGGCTTATGCTTTACTTATATCTTCTTAATCCTTTATCTTGATTTTATATCAAGATTATACAAGCTTCATAAAATTAGCTGGGCAACTGAACAGCTTCTCCTCTGTTCTTTTTTTTTTTTTCTGGAGCAATTTATATAAAATAAATACTATTTATCCCTTGAAACTCTTGTAAAATCTCACTAGAAGGCCATCTAAGCTAGGGGCCTTTTGGGGAAGCAGGTTATCAAATATTTTTCTTTAATCATTTCTATAGACTTAATTACTTTATAAATGTGATATTATGTGAATGCATAAGCTATGCAGAAAGTTACACACATATCTTTAGGAAACCAGAGCCGTAATACACAATTATGTTTTTAAATTCACACAATACAGGGTGCCTGGGTGGCTCAGTTAGTCAAGCGTCTGCCTTCGGCTCAGGTCATGATCCCAGGGTCCTGGGATGGAGCCCCACATTGGGCTCCCTGGTCTGCAGGGAGTCTTCTTCTTCGTCTGCCCCTCCTCCCACTCATTCTCTCAATCTCTTTCTTTCTCTCTCTCTCTCAAATAAAATAAATAAAATCTTTTAAAAAAATTAACACAATACAGTTTGTACCAAATATCTTCCATTTGCCTATCTAGACCCTTGCCCACCCTGCTGTGCCTCAGGAGGCTACCTGTCTAACCACGTTCCCTGGACATCTAGCTCCTGACTGGATTAGACCAATCTGCAGCAAGAAATCCAAGAGTGGGACCACCTGGCTGGCTCTGTCAGTGGAGCATGTGACTCTTGATCAGGTCATGACTCAAGCCCTACATTGGGTGTGGAGATTACTTTAAAAAAAAAATCCGAGAGTGGAAGGTGGTGTAGCTGGGGTATTTATTCCGCTAGTCTCCTTGCTGGAGGTCCCCTCAGGCTTGTTGCTTCCTTGACCAAAGTCATATCTTCTCTCAATGTGGTTCTGCTTTTGCCATGTTTTCCCTCTGAGTTCTAGAAATTGCTCCCTCTCCTTGTCTGTGGCCTAGGGACATTAACAACCCCTGCTGTTGCTAGTCCTGGGATACTACACTAATCTTTGTGCTTTTCCAACACCTTTTCCACATGTTTGGAAATAGTCTCTTTATTAAACACTTGTTGGTTACCCTAATTTGAAAGTGCCATCTGTTTCCTCCTAGGATCCTGACTGATACACCTTTATATACTTATATAGAGAAAATCTACCCCCCTCCTCTGGATTAACAATTACTAATAGTTTAGTGGATCTCCTCCCAAACACAAAACACACATGTGAGATATATAACACCAAAAACATGCAAATAAAATAAAATAATGGTTTTTTAAAGATTTTATTTATTTATTTGACAGAGAGAGACACAGGGAGAGAAGGAATACAAGTGGGGGGAGAGGGAGAGAGAGAAGCAGGCTTCCCACTGAGCAGGGAGCCCAATGCAGGGCTTGATCTCAGGACCCCAGAATCATGACCTGAGCTGAAGGCAGACGCTTAAGGACTGAGCCACCCAGGTGCCCCAAAAATAATGTTTTTTAAATGAGAACATTTTTTAAAACATGAACACTTTTGGTTAGTATTGACTTCACCGCATTTTTCAAACTCTTTCCTTTCTCAGTCCCTATAGCCCTTCCCTTAATCTTTTTGATGATGCTACCTCTGTCACCCCTTATGGGCTCATCTTGTTAAATTTAAGTATGCAGGTTCTGTGCATAGCTCTCCTCTCTCACCACCCTCGCTCTCTTTTTTGAGGCCGTATTCCCTTGTGAGGGTTCAATGATCATTACAATGATCATTAGATTTTGGAGTCATTGCAAATGACTCCAAAATCTCTGTCTTTAGCTCTGACCTGTCTCCCAAGTTCCTCCATTTCTTGACTCACCAATGGCTGTCCCCAACCTGAATATACTAATAGCAATTCAAATATAAAAAGTTAAAAACCAAATTTGTGTCCTTCCCACTAACCCTATTCCTCCATCTGATTTTTCCTCCTTTTATCTAATACCACCAATCTCCTTGTCTTCCCTGCTTAAAATTTTGGTGCCATACTTCATTCCCTTTGATTGCTTTCCATCACTCCTAATTAGGACAAATTTTAGCAGTTCCTATAGCTACAGTATTCATCTAGTACGCACTGCTTCTTTTAGTTACCAACAGCCAAAATCCACTAAGTGATACTCTTATCCTGGCATCTCACCTCACCCTCCCAACTCAGCTCGCCCACATATCTAGCCACCCCACAGATTGACAGCCTAATCTTCAGAAAAAAAACCCCACATTAATTTCTGTTTTCTGAGTTTGAAGATAACTGTCCAGGGGTGCCTGGGTGGCTCAGTTGATTAAGTGACAGACCCTTGATCTCAGCTCAGGTCTTGATCTCAGGGTTGTGAGTTCAAGCCCCACATTGGGGTCCATGCTGGGCATGGAGCCTGCTTAAAAAATAAATAAAATAAAAAATAACTGCCCAGTATTCCCTGAATTTAAGTCTAAACTCCATGGTTTGTATTCAAATGCCTCTACTATAATACCTTACCCTACTCAAGCCTTCATCCCAATACTTCTGTCATTCTCCAGTCATGGAACCCTAGCATGTGCCATTTTCTCTGCTTATAAAATCTTCCTCACATCTTTGCTACTTTAAATTCTTCAAAGTCCAGTTCAAACCCTACTTCCGTAATGTGCCTCCCTTGAGACATTAATCATATTCTGCCTTACATTATATTGTATGTGTGCTGTCAACTTGTTCACCAGATTAAAAGTTTCCTGGGAGGCAGGGACTATTTCTTACTCATTTTTGTTTCCCTCACAGCATCTATGAACTCCTTTCACAAAACTGGTTGTCAATATATATGCATTGAATAAATTAATCAATGAAAAGCAAATCAGAAAGAAAGAACCAAGTTTTTTTTCCCATAGTGAAAAAAAATTTGCTTTTTGGGTTTGTTTTTATAGTTTTTTTTTCTCTTTAAATGCATGCACACCTATATTCTGTAATAGTTCTTTTTATTTTAGACTTATAAAAATGATTATAAATCCTACAAACTACATACAGGAGATGGAGTCTAGGACAAGTTATGATGGATCACAACATGACCCATAATTGTGCTATGATCTCTAATCAAAATTGTCACTTTGGCACAAGCCAGTCTTTCATTAGAGAAAGAGTAAAATACTAACTCTCATTCTATTAAGTTTTTACTGAAACACTCCTTGTAGTTACTTCCTTTTTAGCAACACTACTATCCAAATCTATTTGAGTAGAATTATCTTAATTGTATTTTTGTAGAAAATCATGTAAACAAAAAATAAATGTGGTGCATCTGGCTGTTAGAAGTCAAATGTACTAAGTGACCAGCTTATCTTAAAAGCTAAGCTATAAAGTATTGTAGTGTATAAAATAAAAACAACTTGTGGTTTCAAAAGGGGAGTGACGCAGGTGGCTGATTAGATCTGTTTACTCTCAGTGAAGAAAAGATTGAACGTTTTCCTTCCTTCACTTCTTCCTTCCACCCTTCCTTCTAAATGCATCCTATGTGCCGACCATTATGGTAGGCACTGGGGCTATCGACTAGGATAACAACATGAACCTTTCTTTAAAGGGGAGACAGAATTACAAACAAATCATGGAAAGATAATTTAAATGTAAAGTTTGCGCCAGGCATAGCAGTAGCATAAAAATGATTGTTACAAATAGTTTTATCCTTGAGAGCCTTTGCTAATCTAGTTTTCTGTACCTTACTATAAAATACCACCCACCAGACAAAATCAGGAAAAAAGACATATTATAAGACTTCAGCATTTGAATAATTTATAATGGCTGCATTGCTTAAAAACCTCAATTCATTTTGGCAACATGATGAGATCACTGGTCTCAAAGTTGAAGAAAAAGCAGACAGCATTGCAGGGCCTGAAAAGAGCAAAGAATTGTTAAGTATTTAAAAGTGGGCACTCGTCGTTATTATTTTACATAGTCAGGAGGGAAATGCATGTTTACTTCTGTTCTGCACTCATAGTTATCTACCTTAGATTTCTTATCTCTGCGCCAAGAAGTCACTTCAATTTCAAGCAAAGCCACAATGCATTATTTCTCAAAATACATATGTAATTGATTATTTGTTTACTTGGCTTTCTCCTCACTAGATCATAAGCCTCTTCGGTGACAAAGAGTGTTTCCTATTCATCTTTACCTCTGCTGCCTAGGCACAATTCGTGGCACAGAGCAGACAATATTTGTTAGATGAAAAATGTAACTATAGCCCGTTAGAACTTTACCAGCTCTCAATATTCAAGCTTTCTAATGTTCACCATTTGCATCTTTTCCTAACCTTGTTCTACTAGTAAAAATAAGGTAGGTGGGGAAAGGATTTTCAAACAGCCTAGTGTATAGTATATCTGTGTTTCAATACAGCAAAGACTTCAGACCTCAATCAAGACTTACTAGGGAAGTTTAATCGTCAGAAAAGAAAAGAAAAGAAAAGAAAGAAACTTTTATTTATATTTCAACTCAGAATTGCACACTTCCTGAAAATTCTCCTCTTGTTGGATGTCTGTGGAATGCCGTGAGCAAATAGAAAACTGCAGACATGGCCCTAAACTCCACTTAAAATGACTGTATTTATTATTTTTATTTTTATCCTCATTTTTGCCGTAGTTGCTGTGAATGGCTTGGAACATGCAAAATATGCTAAGCAAGAAACACAGCCCATACCTGAAGAGTTAGCAATAGAAAGGCACAAAGAGGTACAATGGATTTAAAAGCCTCTTGAAGAACAGCCTTTTGCTGCATAGATGCCAGGCAAGACAGTATGTGGCAGGAAAAGAGTTGGGGAAACTGCTTTAAAAACCTATTAACTAAGAATGTGAAAAAGCAGGGAACAATCGGGAAATGAGGGAGGTGCTCACTGCTTAAAAGGCTTTTAAATGTGACCATATTTTTGTTGGCTTTTTGCCTGCAGCATAAAATGAGGATGGTGTACTGAATGGCTAGCTGGCTGTTGGAAGGTGGAATGAATGGGAGCCAGGCTAGGAAGTCAAGGCTGAATTTTAAGATGTCACTCTGGACTGCATACAGCTGTGGAGACAACTCTCAGCAATGATTTAGTGAAGTCAACACAAAATTCAGTCAGCCTGCTCAATCACCCTTTCATTCTGGTGTTTCTCTTGATCCCATAAATATTTGCCTATGTGGTCTTTGCTGCAGATATTAAGGAGTTAATAAATTAGCCAGCCAACAGGCAGGAATCAAGAAAAGCCACAGAACTTAGAATTGAACAGCTGACAGCAGATTCTGCAGGTGCAAGATGAGAATCAGCTCTGAATTTTCTCTGTAGCACAATTTTCTCTGTCTGGGCTGTGGCCTGATTTTCTGGTCCCTTCAGGACAAGCTGAGTTATAAGAGAGAATTCCAGAGGGTCTTGCTCTATGATCCTCTGAACTCTAACCTGCTTTAAAAGGGAAGCAATCTCCTTCTGTGTTTAGACTGATAATATTACATATTGGCAGTGGCCTTGTAAGATTTTGGTTTCATGTTAGGAAAGAAAAATACTCTAGATGCCATCCTACTTAAATAAGAAATGGCGGATTACACTGCACAGCACAATGAATCAGAGTCCTACAACTGGGTGTCAAGGGGCGAGCCCGTGCGTGCGTGCGTGTGTGTGTGTGTGTGTGTGTGTGTGTGTGTGTCTGAGGAAAGTGGATCACTACTTGCCTTGAATATCTAAGTACCACAGCAGATAGTAAGGTCATAATAGCGGGGAAAGTAGAAAAACGAACTGTAATAAAGTGTATATTTCCAATAAACTAGTTTATCACATTATTCTATCACTCCATTTGCTGATAATGGACATTCAAGACTAAACTCCACATTGTGGCAGTTCTCCCAAATCTTTTTTATTTATAGGGATAAAAATACTAATTCTGTAACACTTGAAAGTGTTCGCTATGATCTTGTAATTAACAAAATATTCCAGTGTTTCTTCTCTAAAGGGCTTTGGGTTGCCTGCAAGTAGGATAGTGACTGAGTTGATTTTTAACAGGAAAATTAATTTGATTTTTCTTTACACTGGTTACTGTGGCCTATACATCCAACCCCTTTTGACCAAACTCTTTTATTATATATATATGTGTGTGTGTATATGTATATATATGTGTATATATATGTATATATATTTGGAATAAGGATAGAAAAACTCAGATCTGAGCGTTTTTTCTAGATAGACTCTGTGAAAGACAGATAAACACCTTAGTTAATGACAATCGAAATGGAAAGTTAGTACCTACTATTAAATCTCATCTTGGATCTTTTTTTTCTCTAAGACCTGCTTTACAGTCCTAAAAGCCTATGCTTCCAATTTCTCCTTCTAAAACAGAAGATCCTATGATTTAGAAATAAAAAATTAGCTACCTTCAGAAACATTGGCCTTAAGAGAGCACTGCAAAAGTTTCCCCAATCCAAAAATACCTTTTCAGACTTTGGGGGGCCTGTCTGTAACCCCACCATTAGAAATTTAAATATTTAGAGCCTTTGTCCCTTAATGACAAATTCACTTTCAAAACATAGTAACATTAAATAAAGATCCAAAAATATGTGTACTACAAATATCATTTTTAAATATTTATGAGCCAAGGATTAGAAAGAAATGTAAAAAATTTAAGGTACTTATTATGGTGTTACAGTAGTAGTATTAAAAATTACATTTTTCTTTTAAATTTCCCTTTCATGTGCTTATAATAAACATCAATAAGGAAAACGAAATATCAGTTTTAAAGACTCTAATTCAGCTTGACCACTGTACCTCTCTAGCTAGGAACTTAAAAAATAAATACATAAAATTTAAAAATAAAAATATAAAAACTCTCAGTGAGTACACACTAGATTTAGGAAGAAAAACATAACACTCAGCAAATATTCATTTACAAGTTAATGTATATTTATCATGAGGAATACATGGATCTAGGGCAATCCAGGGGATACAAAAATGACCAAGATGTGTGCCCCACCCCCTTCAAAGAGCTTCTGACATAGAGCTAGTAACTTTGATGAAAGAATACATTATTATCAGTCATTAGTACATTACGGTGAATCCATTTATTAGCCATTTGTTTCAGATTTTGAAAAGCAAAAAATGGAGCAAGCCTGGGACACTACCTAGGGAACATCAGCCTGGATTAAGATACTTAATGAAGGAAGATGAGGGCAGTGGGCAAAGCAGGGAGAGGCCAGAGCACAAAAGACGGACGAAGATGAGAGCATGCTAACTGCAAACTGTGTCTCTTTCAGGGGGTTGATCAGAGCTAGCTCAGCCTTCTAGGAAATGATTTTCAATGTAGAAAATGGACCCTAACAAAGTATTGTTCCTATCAATCAAGGTATGCCAAGTAATCAAAGAGGAATATTTATACACAAATCTGCCTTTATATTCACAATATAAACTTTGAAATAGTATGTCTCTCCTTATAAATCACCACTGTAGTGAAGACTGTGTTAGTCAAATCACTTTTGAAGCTGATGTTGCAGATATCCTTGTGCTATTATTCTGTTTCGAACATTTGAAACTAGATGGAAAAAGTAATGCCCTTAAGGAGTCAAATTCGTCATTAAAAATATTTTTCAAGGTCTTTGGGAAGTGGGTTGCTTTCTTCTTTTTTTCCCTTTTCTAGATGTCAAAATACATTGTTTTCCCCTTGCTGGTAAAGAAATTTGGCATTGAGAAATCTCAAATGAACCCACTTTAACAGACTTCAGAACCATACTACTGAGCTATTATTTTTAAATGTTTCTCTTTCTAAGACTCATTTCTTAACAGCTGATCACTCTCATTAGGAAGTGCTAACACTCACAGGCCCTAAACTGTTGTTTGCTCCCTAATACTCCATTTGGTAATCAATATCCTCTTTTACTCCTCCCCCTAGCCCCACAGCCTTATTCCCTGTCACTATCTATCACCTTTTTCTCTTTCTTTAGTCTCTTTCATTTTTAATCCTGCCTTTTAGGCCAACTTGTCTACCTTTTATATCCATATTTACTTCCTCCTTCTCTTTCTCTTTCAACCCTTTCTAGACCTTTAGATTTTGAATACTGACATTTGTGACTCCTTTTTTTTTTTTTTTGCCATGGTGACCTCCCATTAGTAAAATCTCCCTTCTCTGCAAGATTGTCCTAAGAAAGCATAATTTTAAGCATTCACAACTTTTGCCCAAGTAGAGATTCACTTCATTTGATTCTTCATAAGCAAAATCAAATTTGTTCAAGAATATGATTTCCTGTTCCTATTCTCATGTAGCATTTTTGTGTGAGCAATGTAGAACTTTAGCTTTCTGTGGTCTAGTCTAAACTGTACAAGGGACAGTGATATTGACCTTCTCACCCTACAGTTCTTCCTGGCTATGGGTAGAATTGATAGCAGTTTTTCAATTTCTCCCTTGTCTTTGCTTGAACATACTGGAATTACAACCTCTGACAAAGGTAACATCCCTTTTGTAGTGGAAACAAAAGGAGTGTGTAATGAATTGGTTAAGATTACATTGCATGTTTAGATGATGAAATCCAACTGCAGCTCAATTCCTTTATTTCCTCTAGCTGGGCCTGGTCTTTCAATAAGACATTATTGACTGGCATCTTCCTCAGAACAGGTGCTTTGGAATATGGTCTTGCTGCTTCGAGTTCTTTAAACTGAAAAACAACTATAGGATAGGTCTAGGGAATCAGATATGATATAGTAATGCCCAGTGTCTTAGGGTATGCACTGTAGATGCTCCATAAGCAGGTGGCACTAAAATAATGAAGGATCTGTGGATTTATATGATGTGCTGACCCTTTTCAAATTAACTTTAGTCACGAAGATGGCAGGATGTGAATTATAGTTTTATATGCCATTTCTCTGCAAATTTCTAGGACTGAGAAGAGCAAGGAGAGAAGAGGAAGACAAATTTTTATGATTCATTACTACAGACTTTGCTGTACTGACATTATAAAATGAATTTTTAATCTTTATGAATATGGAATCAGTTAATGCCACAATTGTGGGGTATTAACAAACTCTATATTTTTATCACAAAACATCATCTTTGGTTGCTCTGAATCGCAAATTACTGGCCTCTTTCTACCTTTCCTCTTATTTTACTTGTACTTTTGCCTTTGCTTAAAAAAAATCACTTAGAATTTTTCCTTAGCATGATACCAATATTGGCTGCAGAAAATATTTAAAATGTGTGTTTTCAAAGAATTATCAGATCGTTTATTCATCTTTGAGAGAAAAATGATTCTATTCATCTCAATTATTTTTGCCAAGGACTGTAACACTAATTTTACTCTTTCTAAAAATTAAAATAGCAAACAGTTTATATAAGGTGTTGATAATTACCTATATTATTGTACTGCTGTGACAGATGTTGGCAAAAAAGCCTAAAATGCCTACAGCTGTGCACTCCATGACATCTAGTTTATACTCAGACAGAAGGCTAACAGATGTTCTGAACTGTCACTTTGCCTAAATGTTTTTTAAAGTCTAAGGACCTGCTTTATAATTCACCAGGGTCTGGTTTGGTTTCACAGAGGTCCTCAGAATTCCCATCTGTGACAATTAATGTTAAAGACATTGATAAATCAACCCTTGTGTTTTCCCTCTTCTTTAACAAACAGGCATCAGTTTATATATGGATTGTGCATTGTAAAAGCTGTTTTTTATATACATCCTAGTTGTGAAATTCTCTCCTTAAACAGAGATAGAATTGGGTTGCCAGAATTCATGATGACTTGTTTTGAGCATATGGAAAGCGCGTTTGTTTTGCATATATGGAAAGACCCAAGAAAAATCATCCATTCTTTCCTTTTTGCTAAATTTTACGTACCTTGGAAGTAAATGTTAGCAATTTCTAATGAGTTATATTTTTCTAGTGCATACAAAGTGTTATTTTTATTTTAGTTATTTTTATTTAGCCTTCTAATAACTCTGTCTGTAACAATAACTACTAATTGTGTGGCCTATTAGAATGATGGAAGAACAAAATAAATGGCATTCACATAGCATACTGCACATCCTTTCCTACTTGACACCCTAATACTTCCTCTTCCCAAACATACCTTCAGATCCTTCATACAGAATTACTGTCCCGTGCAAAGGCCATCAGTGCCTTATTTGCTATTGCTCTTAATTTTAACAAGCTGGATTCCTGTAGTACACTTGCTTAATAGTTTAAACATTCTGTTAACAATCGGGTGTTTGGCCTATCCTGTTTCTCCTCCTTCTGTATAGAAATATAACTCCAAATAGTACATCTTTCTGGGTTTGTTTCTAAATTAGTCCCCACACTTAATTATGAGGATGAGAGGGATGCCTTATTCCTCTTTGTTATAGGCTAAGCTCTCAGTAATCCCAAACAAAAGAGCCAGTTCTGGAAGATATAGGATTTGCTAGCAGGATTATGGTCTCATAGATAATGATGTGCAGTCAGCAGAAGCGAAGCTTTATTTTAATTCAAATAAGCTAGTAAACAAACCACTGACAAGTCTGCTGGTGAGAGTAACTGGCTGCTGTTGCCACATTGGCAGCTAAATTACAGAAAATCTATTATACCCTGTTCACCATATGTTTAATTTAATACAAGATACAAATTAAACTATCCACAGTGCCTATTAAAATAACAATACTTTTTTTATATTTGAATGTCTCAAAAATAATTTCTACTGACCTTTTAAAGGGTGGTTTTGATATAGGTGATTATCTGGAGGGGAAAGGTAGTTAATAGAAGGCAAAAAATTTAATTGCCTTTCTGAGAAAATAAAAATATAAATGTTCATTGGTTTGCAGTTGTTAATAAGGTTAATTAGCAGTCATGTGTTCTGTTATTACTATATTTCCCTCCCACCCTTTTGGTTGCTGAGGCTGGGGTTTTAAGAGTGATACTTAGTTTGACCTGTATGAGTTTGTCCTCATGAAATCATTACCCTGATCAAGCCAGTCTATGGGTAGCCTTAAATCTGATGCTAGCTGAGATGTATATTCAGAAAATTGAGTTTTACACTCTTGGTCCAACTTGAGTATGCACAGAAAAAGACATAGACTTTTATAATCCCTGCCTCAAGTCAATCTCTTCATGCCAAAAGTTCCTAAGGAGAACCAGAATTAAGAGGCTGCCATCCAGAGAAAGGAAAGAGGAAAAAGACAAGACCACACACTGTTCACAACCAATTTTCTCCTGTACCCACAACAGTCAGTAACCCAATGATGCTTGCTTGAGTCCATCTGGACTCAGTCCACCAGATTCTAAAGACCAGCCTGGGTTTTAGAATTATAGAGTTAGATTTGAAACCCGGATCTACTATTTCCCAGCTGTGTAACCACAGACATTTAACCCAGCTGGATCTTCCCTTACTCTGATAAAAAAAAAGGGGGGGGTAATAGTTCCAATTTTATAGGACTATTGAGAATTAGATAAGAGAAAAATAGCTGATAAATAATAGATGCTCACTAAAGGTTAGTTCCTTTCCTCTCTTTACCCTCAAGCAAATAGACTGTTGGGTGAGGGGAGAATGATAGGAGAAGGTTTGGAAGGGGAGGTATAAACAGAAATTCTACCTAAAATCATTTTCCTGGGATCACTAACTCCCTTCCACAGTCAAAACCCTAAGTGGTATGCTCCCTTTCTCCCAACATTCATTGCAATATTTACTCTAAGAATGTACCATAGGCCACCCTGACCAACTGCCTATCCTTGGGCCTCTGAAATAGAGAAACAAAGAATAATCACCACACTTTGGGATGCTTTTTCAAACTTTTATATACATGCAGCTTTTGCCCTGAGTCTGCAAGTGTGCTTATGGGGCTACACTATGTGAATTTTGGTTCAAATATAAGCCTATCAAATCCAACCGTGTACTGATAGTGACAATAATATAAGGTGTACATTTGGAAAATATCCCCAGGTTAGGTTATTCTTGAAGTCCAGCAAACGATAATAATATTTTATCCAAAATGCAAGTCAATCTCTCTTAGACGGACGCAAGAAGTGGTCTCAGGAGTGTGGTACTGGTAAAGACACTCCAGAGAGACACAAGACAAAAGATTCCATAGTCACTTCCTCTTACTCCATTACCCTGTTACTCAGAGGTCGAGAGCCTAGAGATATTTCCATTTATTGAAACTCTGAATTATTGGTGAAGTAAGAAATTGGGGGGAAAAAAGCGTCACAAAATGCATGGCATACTTTGAATATTTAACATTTTAAAATTAACATTGTTAACACATAAACACAAAACGTGTGATTGCTGGTTTAATTTCACTTCATGTACAACAAGAATTTTTGATTTTTTTAAACGTTATTCATTTTTTTCAGTAATCGCTACACCCAACGTGGGGCTAGAACCCACGGCCCCCGAGGTCAAGAGTGTCGCGCTCTTCCGACGGAGCCAAGCACCCCTATAAACAAGGAAATATAAAAGACGCTATTGATAAACGCGCCCCTTATGCCTTGCTACTGGCTCCTCCAACTTTCCTCTCAGTGATAAAAACACACCTTTCTCTAGCCCCCGGTGTCTGTCTTAGCATGTAACAAAGACTGAGGGAACCCGAGAGAGTTCCGAAGTTTTCCCGCGGGGAGGAAGGAAGACCCCGCTGGGCATTTGGCTCCCAGGAAAGCAGGCCACCTTGGAGCCCGCACTCCCACCTTTGCCACGTGAGCTTTCCGGGTCGGGCTGGCGGGCCGGGGGGCCGCCCTCCACCGAGAGGGCGCGTCTGCGCCGCCGCCGGGTCGGCGCGAGCTTGGTTCCCGACTTCCGTCCCCAGAGCCCCGAGGTGACCAATGTTCAGGCCTTGGGGAGGATGCACGCCTCCCAACGCTCCCAGGACGCTCCCGAGCTCGCGCTTCTACACGCGACGCACTAGAGAACAAACCGCACTGGCCACGCTGTGCGCTCCCGCGGACGGACAGCTATTGCCAACGTCACTTAGACATTTGAGCCTAGAGTCGGGGGACCTTGCCCTCCCACCCGCCGGCCGGCGCCTCGGAGCAGCCCAGAGGCCCGCGAGGCCCGTGGGCAAGGGTGACCTGGAAAGCCCGGGCCTGCAGGCGGCCCCGAGGACCCAGGCTCCCACTCACTCGGCCGGCGCCGCCGGTCCTTCGGAGAAGGGGCCTTAACCTTCCCTCTCCGGGCCGGGCCGAGAGATGCAGGCCTCGCGGGTCCGGAACAGATCCGCGCTGAAACCCTGGACAGAGAGCGCGGGAAACGGGGCGGCGCGCGAGGGCCTGCGGGCGGATGGGGCCGCAGCTCCTCCCCGGCGCAGGGGCACCCGCGCCCGCCCGCCGGCCGAGCCTCCGCTTACCAACGCGAGCGAAACAGGTCAAGGCTGACCCGTCCCGCGGGGCCCGGAAAACCGGGAAGGTCCGCGGGGTCTGAGAAGACTCGTTCGTTCCCCCTCGGCCCCGGCTGCCCCTCGGGTTTCCCTGGCCGTGGAGAGGACGGGGGGAGGGGGGAACGGAAGGGCGAGGCTCCGACTAGAAGCTTATTCCAGAGGCGTTGAAAAACAAGGCTTCCAGTCCTTAATATCGCGCGCGCGCTCCCTTGGGTTAGAGCTCAGAATCTGTAAAGCTGGCATCGAAACCTCGTCCTTCCCCGGGTCGTGTCCGGCACAGACGTCTGCCTGGCGGCGCTGCCCATTCAGCAGTGTGCATCAAGTGGCGACGCAAGTGAATAATGGCATCGAGATGGGCGAGTTGAGGGGAGCAACACGTTCCTGGTCCCGTGGTATATTTAATAGCACTAGCCGTTATCGGCCTCCACGGATGGGAGAAGCAGCCGCCCCTCCGACCTGGCGCGGCCGCTCCTACGGAGCCCCGCTGGCAGGTGCAGGGGAGAAGCTGCTGGTCCGCCGCCCGCCCCGCGCCCCCGGGCCCCGGGAGAGCCCGCGCCGGGAGGCCGAGACCGCAGAGCCGGAGCCAGGCCGAGGGTCGGGGCGAGGGGGCGGGGGTCCCGACCCGTCCCAGTCCGACTGACTTCCACGTGCAGAGAGGGTAGAGTGGCCAGTTAGTGAGTGATTGATTGCCTGGGGAGAAGGTAGCTTGCCCGGTAGCTGGTGGCTAATGCATGACACTATGCCATCTCTGTAAAATCGTGACGTGTATGGTCATTGGGTCGCTGGAACATCCAGACCCTGATGGTGCGTACAGTGTTTCCTTACAAGCAGCACTCGCCAATTTAAAACCAGGTCCGGGTGCCCCTCTTGCTAATCCTCTCTGCTATCAGTTCGCATAAATCCTCCTTTTAATGCTCTTTCTACCTTTCCTTTCTCTTTCTCCCTCCCTTCCATCTTTCCTCCCTCCCTCCCTCCCTCCCTCCCTCCCTTCCATCCTTCCTCCGTTCGTGCTGAATACCACTCACTCACCGGCATCCCAGTCGAGGAGTCTGGGGTAGAGCCCCACATCTCCCCAGGACAGCTTCACGCTTGTAGAACTGAAGAGCGCTGCTTTGGCCCCAAAGTACGTCTCAGTAGTGAAGTTTCCAATTCAGAGTCACCTATAAACGCCCATAACTCGGTTCACACGGACTCCTCAACCTTGTCAGAAAGCCGTTTCCACAACTTAGAATCGTTTTGGTAGTGTGTGTTTGCTCTGAGAAAAGGAGCTGACCAGTCAGCTTAGTTTCTGGATACAGAAAGGTTATTTTAAAAGCTCTTTTCCAGTTGGAGACGACTCATTCTGGATTCCCTCACCTACCAAGGCACTTTGTCACCTTGGCCCTTCACCTTAACACATCACACTTTTTTTTTTTTTTTTTTTTTTTTTTAGTTCAAGGCTGAGGCTTCCCCCATGTCAGATAGAATGTCACTGCATTCCAGAATTTGAGACAACCTTAGGGGACTTGCCTACATAAATGATCTTCCTGATCCTTCACAAGAAAATGAGACCACTTAAAAGATTTTGAACTTCCTTATGGCTGTGATTGGATAGATTTAATTGATAAAATGTGTGAGGTTTACTCACCTTTAGTCACCTTAAGCTACTCACTGATGCCTTCCTATCTTACAGACTTACATTCAGCCCCAAGCCCCTCCCTCAGTGGAAAGGGGACAGCAATTCATAGTCTTCTTTCAGTTCATTTAAAAAAAAAGAAAGAAAGAAAGAAAAGAAAAGAAAAGAAAAAAGAAAAATAGCTTTTTATCAGGTTGGGACATCTTTTGTAAATTTTGATATTCAGAAAAAAATTAAGACAAGGGAAGCAGAAAGAGATCATTCCAGGTTATTTCAGTGGATTACCTTTTTAGAGCAAAGTTATGAACACTGGATTAAACATTTACATTTGGCCTCTCCCACTCCTTTAGTTGGGAGAAGTGTTTCTACTATTGACTTTCAGTTTTGCATAATACTCCCCCCTTTTGTACCATACCTGAAATCACAGGTACACACTCCTTAGCCTGTTCTATTAAAGGTGGCTCTTGATTTACACTCTTCATTTCTCCTCCCCAACACACTGACACTTACTTATACAAACACACTTTTCTTGATCCAGAGAGTGTCGGGGTATGCATAACTTTTTGGTACTGCCCTGACTTTCATTCTTTTCAAACTCATATTAAGGTGTTCGCCCTGAGATATAAAATGAATTACTGAGGAACAACCATGTGAAAATTTGTTTAATTTTCTGCCCCCCCCCCTTTTTTTTTTTGCATTTGTTTTTCAAGTTTCATAGGGAAGGCTGTAACAGGTGTCTAAGTAATAGTCCCCAAGAATCCCTTATTACATGACTTCCAGACCAGATATAAACCAATAACATTATTATTTCCAAAAGGGAAAGTAGAAGTAAGATCAGTTTTGTCAAGGCATTCATTTGAGTGTTTATTTTTCTTTTATTTTGACTGGTTTGTGGGAAGAAAAAGAGGACTAAATGGGCCAAGGGGCAGAGATAGAGAACTCAATGAAAACTTGTTTTTATGATTATAGCCATTTTCCCAGACTATTGTCTTGCCGCAAGTGACAACACACAAAGCACAAGTCATGAAAGTGGATTACTGTCACTCTGGGCTATTGGAGGCCTGGAGAGCCCTGGCATTAATTCCTATAGAAAGGTAGACAAACCTAGCCATTTCCCCTTGCAGCGCCCTCATTGCCTAAGGGTTTCCGAGGCTCTCTCAAAGTTGATATTGACCTCAGCTAAGTCTAGGTGGCAGGGCTTTCCCGCCTAGGAGAGACAGAGGTTCTGCCTGGAACCGAGGAGGAAGCAGGGTGGCTGTGAGAACAAGCCTGAGGGGATGGGGCGCTGTAACAGGCAGACTGTGGCCACCAGTCCCCTGGCAGGATAGCAATCAATGAGTCAAAGCTAGCTAACAGTGAATGAAAGAGAGCCAAGAATGGGACCCTTTGGGTGCTAGAGACTAGCCTTTAGCTTGTTCCACTCCTCCCCCTGGGCTCCCATCCTAGGTTTTCAAGGTTGGAGATCTAGCCAGAGGAGAAGGCAAGCATGGTAAGAAAACATGCCTAGCCCCTGTCCAACATGCATGCAGGGGTGGGAGCTTGCAGAGATCAGGAGAGATACCTCAAGTCCTCAGTGATCTGTGTCTGACTCATGCAAGTTGTACATGGTCAACAGGGGCGTGGGGGGTGGGGGTGGGAGGAAAGCCTCATTTTCTTTAGTCGCTCTGTCTGGGGTTGTTATGTCTCCTCTCCCCCAACCCCATCTCACCCCGCCCCAAAAAGAATGAAACTCCATTGCCTTTGCCTGCACTGAGCCTAAAAACTCAGGATTTGATAAGGTTACTGCACCATTGATACAATTGTAGATTTTTTTAAAGCCTCCTCAAAGAGACAGATGTTTGGGCTGATTAAAAATTGAGGAGGAAACCTGCAGCTGCACCAAGGAATAATCTATTGGACAAATATTTTAATAAAAAAAATATGAAGAGATCAGCCCGACCTTGCAAGGTCTTCTGCTTTAAAAAAATCTTTATCAAACCCCTATTCTATGGCTTCAATAAACAGAACCCATTACCTCACGGCATCTTTTGTTGGCCCCATACAAGAGAGAACAAAATGGTTATTCAGGGGAACGCTTTCGATTTTTATTGTGGGTAGCCTGCACAAAGAGCCGTGTTATTGTATTTAAAAGAACCATCTGTAGCAGAAACAATGGCATCAAATTATCTTTGAATACCCACTGAAAAAACATAAAGCTTTTTTTTTTTTTATTCTTCTTCTGTACGGTGGGGGGATAGAGCAGTGTTAGGATAACTGACTTTTTTGTTGTTCTCTGGGTGCATTCTTCTCGCTCCCCCTCTCTCCCCCTCACCCTCTCACTCCTCTCTCTCTCCCTCTCCCTCTCTCTCTCTCTCTTTTAAAAAATCAGCCATTTGGGGTTTTAAGCCATAAACGATTTTTCTTGTTGCAGGGGATTGCAGTGGCAAAGCTAGGCTAGGTCTTGGAGGCTGGTGTAAGGCGAAGCGGGTGAAGGCAGGAGGCTGATGGAGAGACTGGGGGGAAGAAAAGCCGAAATGGATTCACGGTGCCTTGGATGGAGGACGAGAGGGGAATTGCAAGCTCCTTCAACTCGTTCTGTCCGGTGAGAAGTGATCAAGCTTGGGCTGACAAGAGGCTCAGGAAGCCCTCACGTTCTTTCGCTTTTTTACCTGCCAATCAAACTGCTACAAGACAACACCCTGATCTGGCATGGACATGTAAGTAGCTTGCAACCCAACTTTGACATTCACTGCTAGCTCACTCCTCTCCGCCCACCCCCCCAACTCACTTTCTTCCCCTCTCATTCTATTTTTTTTTTCTTTTGACCTTTAAGAGATCTGGAAATACAGTCATTTAACACAGGCAGATTTAAGCCTGAAAGCGTTAACTTTTGGAATTAAATGCTAATTTTGATTTCTTTAACAAATGCAGAAATGAAGACATTATTTTATTCTCTTCTGAACAATTTTAGTGCTGAACATAATCAGTTGCCTTGCAAGGGTGTGTGTGTTTTTCTTTGAAAATGAAGAAATCCGTGAGCCCCCAGGGAGAAATGCAGAGATGAAAATTTCAGGCTTCCATCTTAAAAATGTCAAATTCTAGCATCTCATCCCTACAAAAAAAAAATCCTTCTCCAGACCAAGGTTACATAGAATGGAAAGAGTGATTTGAGCCCCAAGGTACATATCATTAAGGGGTTGCTACTATATCATCTGGCGTCTTACTGTTTGGGTGGTAGTTGGGGAGGGGGGTGTGAAAAAAAGAAAAGGAAAGGGACATGGCGACACCTCATTCTTTATAGAGATTGACATTGAGGCGGCTAGAGATACAAGAGGACAGGATAAGCAGGAAATATTACCTGAGAGAAGGAATCACAGAGCATGGCGGAGCTGGAAGCTAGGAGGGCTTCTGTGGGAAGTTGTGCGAGAGGTGATGGGGCTTGCTCTCTGGCGCCCTCTAATGGCAATCTGCATCAATGTTTTACTTTCTTAATTCAATACTGGGAAAAGCAGCTGGGTTTTTGTTGTTGCTGTTGGTGGTTTTTCTCCGCAGGCTTAGAAGCTAGAGACTATTGGTGGAGTAAATTGATTGTTTTCATCCCAGAAACTTATGTATATGCCTTAAAATTATCAATGTTTTCTCCTCAAACATCTCCTCCTCTCCCAAAATTTTGTTAGACTAATAGAGGGGGAGAGGCTACTAGCAGATTGACTCATGGAGGGTGGCCCATGCCCAATTAGTAATTCGGAGAAAGGGATTCCTTTCCTACCTGAGCAGCATTGTGACTCCTCTAATATACTGAAGAGGTCTTGGGGGCTGAGTTGGGGGGGGGTATATTTGGAAATTGCAGATTCTGACACAAGCTCATTAGAATACAATTTAAAGGGGCCTCTTAGGAACCTCTGTTATTGCGGTATGTGGTGGTCAGGGGGCTTTCCTTCCCGCCTCCTTTTTCTTTTTTCTTTTTCTTCTTTCTTTCGTTCCTTTTTTTTTTTTTAAATTTGGTAGATAAAGGTTAATCTTGGGCTGAATGATAGAGCTATGATTGACAAGAGAAAAGGTGTTGAGGGCAGGTCGCGCTGTCTTATTTACAGCCCACTGCTTGCTGTAGAGTCTTTGTTAGGACTGGAAAGCTAATTTAGTGCTGATCAAAAGCACCACAGAGTTAAAGGACTGGTAATGACTGCTAATTTCATTTCAGCCTCATGCATCCCCAACTGCCGTAATTAAAGACACGCTATTTAAATACAGGTGAAGGTTTTTTTTTTTAAGTTAGGGTGGGGGTGGGTGGATTACAATATTATTTAGATTTCATCTTATACATGGGTGTTATGTAGTCCAACATCAGATTTTTTTTAGAGCCGCTTCTTGTCATTTATACCTGGCTTTGCAGAATCGGCAGTCTTGAAATATGTCAATCACACAAAAGCCACTGTTTAAGGGGAAAAAAGAGGGGGGAGATGCAGAACAGTAAATGTTTAGGGGGGATTTAAATATTTGGGTCTCTTTTATTTTTCCCCTTCAAATTAATAGAAGGGCCTTCGAAATAGCTGAAGTATTTGAAACTTAGGGCAGGGTTAACAGGCCAAAGGGATCAGTGTCAGCTTTTTAAGTACTTCTAAAAAGATCATGTGAACAGATGGAAAAATATATTTTTAATTAAATAATTTCCCCCACACTGTAGCTGCAGTGTTGGCTCAGAAACCGTGTAATTCTTCAACCAATAGGAGTTTCTTTATAAGAACATCAAAGGATAAAAAGCTCTACATTTTCGTAGTTGGTTAAAATTGATAACCCTCCCTCCCCACACACACACACCCAAAAAAAGAATTTAGCCTTTAATCTCTTTTTATCCACGAAGACTAAAGCTCTGTACTCGACCCCGCGAGCGGCTCTCGCCTTCCGGGGCTGGAACCCGGCTCAGATGTGAAGCGGCGCTGAGCCGCGGCGCAGGTTCGTGACCAGCGCCCCCTGTTGGACACAGTAGGAGATGCACAGCGCCAGTCCTGGAAATCGCGAGAACCTTGCTCTGGGGTTAGATAAAACTCTTTATTACCCTCCAAAAAGGAGATGGGGCGAGGAAACAAGTTTTTATATCCTTGAAAGATAATATAATTTAATTCAATAAAAAATAAAAAGGAGATGATACAATTTTAATTCAATAAAAAATAAAGACAACCTGTTCCTCCTCCTCACATCTCTGCCACCCCCTACCCCCTTTTGGGTTTGGGACTCTTTTTAGATTGTGAGATAGTAAAACAGGTAGAGAAGCATGATTAAAGAAAGAGAGAACTTTCTTTTGTAGCAGTGGAAAACCAAGCAAATTACTTCTCCCATTCTGTCCACAATAAAAAAATAAAATAAAATAAAACGGAAGCTGCTGCTGCCTGCTGTTTTGACGTTGTCAGCAGCATCTTAGAATGCCCTCCAAGGTCCTTCAAGAATTGTAACTGAGTCCCTGAGTAGCCGAAATAACTTGCTCGTTTTTTATTTGTTTATTTTCAGAGTGTAATTAAGAGGCCAGTCTCTGCTTTGAATGTTTCCCATCCCCCAAGCCAATCTTGATCAAACTTTTCCTTTCCGGGATGGTGGTTAAATTCCAGATATTTTTTAAGAAACAGATGCCTGACACCTTTCTTCTTTTATCTCAGCATCTCAGCCACAGGATTTCAGGAAAGGTGTGCCAATGGTAAAGAGTATTTTCTTTTGAAATTCAGCATTCTCAATGACCAGAAATCCAAATTATCCTAGGGGAAGAGGAGTATTTTTACACTTCCAAAAGTACCTGTCTACATAAGAAAGAGGTTTGGCTTTTTCTTTGGTGAGCAAGTAAGGGTATAAGTACACTTTGAACTCTTTCAGAAAGATAAACTATAAAAGTAACCTTCTGAATGTAAAATGATGGGAAAATGTGGGTTTGTTTAGGTGTTTAAAATCAAATTGAAACAATTCCAGTGTTAAATGAACAGATGATCTCAACAAGGTGTTTTATGATTTCGATCTTCAGGGATGTACTTACAGTTTTAACTCTTAGATAAAACCCTGAAGTTAAGAGGTTGCTTTTTTAAAATTTCCCTATTGAAGGAAACCAGATTAGTTTTCATAACAGAATTACTTTTAAAAATATTTACTACTGTGGCTATGCAAGTTTAAGTTGATCTGACGTTTATTCCTCCCACCTTCCCAAATCAGCGGATCCGAGATTGTGTTTTCAGGGGAATTGGTGTTCAGTGCGATGAGAGATGTCTTCTCCATTTGATTCCAGAATCGAATCTCGGCTTGTGTTTCTCAATAAATGACTTTGGATACCGTGGCAGGAAAAGAATCAAGGCTTTGATCGGTTTTTACCCGGAATCCTATTGAAATAACGGGCAAGCGGGATTCCCTGCTACAGACAACCCCACCCTTTGCTTTACAAAAGAAAAAAAAAACCCAAAAAACAAAAACAAAAACAAACAAACAAACAAACAAAACCGAGTCCCCGTTACTGAACTATTAAGTCCGGGCCAGTTTTGGAACCAGCACCAACAAACCGTGCGTGACAGCCGCGGTCCAAGGCTGCCGGTGGCGTGGGGAGGCCAAAGCCAGCAGAATCTTGGAGGCGACCCGTGAAAGGGGATATATGCCTGCTGTTCAGAAGTGATGTAGAATTTGCAATACCAGTGGCCCTCAGATTTCGACCCCGTTCCGCCCATGGGGGTCCCAACCTGGAGGGCAAAGCGGGGGAAGGGGAGGAGTCGCACCTGGCTGCAGGCGGGCTGGGTGTCCCCAACTTCCCAGAGCCCAGGGAGAAAGCGCAACCCCCTAGTTTATGAAAGAGAACTAAAGAAGTGGGTGGCCTAGGCCTGGGAATGCCACCCAGCTTTCCCAGCGCAATGTCATTTCTGTGGTTTCAGGCGGCCTCAGCCCCTGCCGGAATCCCACGCCCCACGGCAGCCAGCGGGAAGGCAGCCCTTCCATCTTTGGGGACTGGGGAGGGGGCAGCGAGTGACTGACTCCTTAGAAGCAGGCAAAACCACTCCGGCTGGCAACGGGCCCGCGTTTTTCTGCAGCAGCAAAGAGCCCTTTAGGGGCGGAGCGGGCATTTGGGGTCTCTTGTCCCAGCGTCCAGGCCTGAGCCCGCGCCTCTTGGCTGAGCGCCCTGCTTTGTAAGTAGTCAATCTTACCCCATCCTGAGAGCGATCCTGGAGAATGGGCCACCCTAGCTTGGGCCCACTGAGTCTGTGCCAGGTTCCAAGTTCCCTCTACCCTCCATACCTCAAACCCTTCTTGATGAACCCAAGCCTCACTATGAAAGCCAGGGTGTGTGGCTTGGAGTTTGGTAACTATTTGGGGGTGGGGAAGATGACTGATTACTAAGACCAAGGTTCAAGGATGAGCCCTCATTTATTCAGGGTGCTCTTTTGCTTTGTTTTTAAGCTTTGAAGAGCCTTTGTTTTTCCCTTGACCCAACTCTGAGACAGACAAGGTGCCAGGGAGAAAGCCCAGGCCAGCTTGAGGGAGCTGAGATATAGACGGATACTCGTCTCTCTACCACTCAAGGGCCAGCTAAGCTCTGCCAGACTCTGGGTCCTAATCCAGGGCCCAGCTGCTATGCGGGTTGCTGAAAGGTGTTGAAACCACAAGTACAACTTGACACCACTGAGCCCACGGTGCTTGTCAATAATCTGTGAATTAGGTGCAGAGATTGTCACTGTAGATCATAACAGTTTCTGAAGGACTCATTACAGCCTATCGTGTCAATGATCTTCAAATTAAGTGGGGGGAGGGAAAAGGAATGGGGAGAGCCTACAAAAAGGGAAGAAGGTTGGGAGGGGGAGATAAAAGTCAGAGCCCCAGCTCTGAAGGAGCCTTTAAAGATTATCAGGCTAGCCATCTGAGAATTCCACTGGGATGGATTTGGAAGCCCAACTCCATCTGAGCCAGGGCTGGAAAGGGACACTAGAGGGTGAGCAGAAGTGGGCCCCTGGGAAGGCAGACTTCTCAGACATTTCTTTTGAGGCCAGAAGAGCTTTTGGGAAAGGGCACCAGATATCAGTGGGAGGCCTTGAGGATGCCAGGCCACCCAGGATGGGGGTACCCTTTGATTTAGGGCACTTTCCAGGGCTAGCCACAGCTGCAATTCTGAGAAAAAGTGGGTAGTAGTTTTGTTTAGGGCTGATGAAAATCACCGTAGGTGATTTTTTTTCCTAATGCTTTGCTTTCACCTTCTTTTCATACAAACAGGTGAAAGACTTTCTTCCTTTTCCTTTGATACAGTATTCCTGTCCCTCACATACGTAAAGCTGATCACATTTCTTTCTCCAACTTGCTTCCTGAGGTGCCAAACACCTCTGCCTTCTGAGGTAGTTGAGTGTTGTCACTTTTTGAGTTTGTGTTATGTCTGGTTGTACTTCTGGAAAGGGAACTTGAAGTAACACAGAAGCAGTGTGCACCATGAGATCTCCAGAAGCAAGAAGACTAAATCCCACTTCAGGAGTTTAGAAGGAGCCAGACTAAGGGAGAGACTTTCTCCCTCGGTGGTGGACTGCCGGTGCAGTGAGTGTGCAGCCTGGCATGCACTGGGGTGTCATTCATGAGCCACTTAATATGCTCGAGAGAAATCTTAAGGAAGCTCTAGGTTTGTTTTTCCCACAAAAGTTGTGGTCACAACTAAGGGAAATAATCACAGTCTGGAGAATTTAAAACAATCGTCTTTTTCCTAAAATCACAGTAACAGTCCTAGTCACTGGAAAACTCGGGTTCTAAGGAAACCCTGTTCCTTTGGTATGATTAATTGCAGAAGATAGTGTGGTCAATCAGGGAGACATGTATTTAGACTCCCAAGCTATGATTTAGGGGTGTAAAATGGCCATGGGTGTGTTGGCCCACTTGCAGTTCCTGGTGCTCTTATTTGCCTGGTATTGTTTTCATTTTTTCATTCCTTTCTTCTGATTTTTAAAATCAAAATCATAGTTTCATTTCTTTTCAGTGTAACTGAAAACCACTGGTAGGAGACTGTTTCAGTTTTCAGTTTGTCTCTCTTTTTTTAAATGGGAATTTCTATTTAAAATAATTAGATCATTTAATGGGCACACTCCGTTTTTCCCTGGACAACAGCTGCAGTGCAGAGACAGATCTTATGTTAAAACTGCTTGATAATTCAGAAATGGAAATGAAAATGTGAAATGTGAATCCTTTTTTCCAGGAAATATTTGAGCTGGAATATATGAAGGAGGTACATATATAATGTAATACTAGAAGCAATATGATGACTGTTATATATAGCCCTGAAGACATACACAAGTAATTATATATTACTTTTGTTGCTATGATTTGAAGTAAGGGGGAAATATATTTGGTTCTCTTTATATCATTGAATTCTTTTTAAAATGTATTTATTTCATCAGTGGGAATCAGATGAAAGAGAGTGAGTATAAAAAGGAGCTGGATTCCGAGCAGCTCTGCATTCCTTAGGTTTCAAGGGTCCTTACAGCTCTTGAGTGAAATTATTTGGTGAAATTGGGTCTGGACTGAAATAGCATTTGTTATCCCCTTGTTCATTTGTTATGTGTAATACCACTTCTGGAAATTAAAGGCAAGGTGCTGAAGGGACAGACAAGAAGAAAAAAATATAATTAAACAATTTTAAATTGCCCATCTACCATGCATCCATATGCATATCTATGTCTTAGTAAATAAAAAGGGATAGAGATATATGCTTGCTCTTTGTATCATCTAGAAACATTTATTATAGTTCCTGTCAATAATCTTCCACACTTCCAAAATCTGACAAGTTTGGCAATAGGAAGAAAATGGAGGAAATATAGATGAAATACTTTCTATCATTTTGAAAATTGTTTTATAAAAATTGCAATATCCCCTCTAGGATCTTGTGAGGGATCCTTCACAGTGGAAAACAAGTGAAGTTTGATAGTAGCCCAATTCTATTCTAATTTTTGCTCTTACTTTCAATATCCTAACTTTTTCCAGTTTACTTCTTATAATTTTTTGGAAAATATGTGATGCTTTTGCAAGGAAAAGAAGTTCTCTAATGCCTTTCTTTACCTTCATTTATCTGTGTTTGTTTCATGTATCTTGAAGAATCAGGTGTTGATCATCCTGGAAGTCTTGTGGCATGCTCCAATTTGGAGAGATTGATAAACTTTTTTTTTTTTTGGCAATTTAGGGGGAAGAAGGAAAAAATTTTTTTAATTGGATTATACCAGTCTCCTTAACTCTGTAATTCTCGGTTTTGTTATGTTAGGGGATAAATATCAATAAAATGTCACCTTACCAGATTGCACCAGCATTGTCCTACACGTTGGAATTTTCCTTTATTTTTGGTTTTTAAAATCAGAAACTTTTCTTGGGTTGCCGTACTTCTCTTTTTAGCTTATGTGCCTCTTACCACACCACTGATATGATCCCTTTCACTGCAGTATGGCCACTGCCATGGGCGCTTTCAGTGGAGAAGGCTGGAAGGTTAGGATCTGGAGGAAACATTAACAAAAAAAGCGAGAAAAAAAACCCCTTCATTTGGCCAAATCTGGCTTCTAATATATTTAACCACTTCCAGAATTAGAAAGCCTTTCTGTACATTTCCTTCTATTTTTCTCTCTTTTTTTACTTACGTAATGAAATTAAAACTTTTGGAGCCCACAGTTGACATTTTTCAGAAAATTGAGTTATCAAGGCAGTAATTATTTCACGGGGAGATAAAACTCTCATAGCCCTAACTGTCAAATAGGGCCCTTTTCAGATTTTAATTACAAAATAAAATTAGTCTGCTCTTCCTCGGAATGGTTTGTGAGTGGTTAAACAGAGCTTTCCCCCCAATACTGGTGGTCGTCAAACTCTGCTAATTAGCAATGCTGAGAAATTCCAGTTAACAAGGACATTCTCCAAGACTCTGCAGGTTCCCTGCCGTTTGCCTTCATTTCCATAAGAAGATTAAGAGAGGAGGGGAACACACTCAAATGCAGATGCAGAAAAGAAGCGTTTTTTAACAAGCATCATAATAGTAAGATGCTTGGCTAGTTCTCACCTAATTACTGCAAGTTAAACCTCTATTTGCCACTAAGAAGAAAAAATAAGTCTACAGTCCCCTGTCTCCACAAAATTGTTAGTTGGCTTCAGATATAATACTTGGGGAGGGAAGAGAGGAGTTTAGGAGAGAAATATCAGTGCAAAAGATAAAACTGAGCTACACTTAATCAGGTAAGGGTTTTGGGTAGGGGCCTCTATAGGAGAGCAAAATTAAATCAGAATATCCTAGGAGTTATGCATTTTTGTTCCTAATTTCTAATCTTGCTTTAAAAGTATGCAGCTTTTTGCTGCTCATGAAAGGGAAATGTTATACTTCTTTTAGATTAAGCACTTTAAATTTTCATACATTGTGCCAATGGCAACATTTTTAAATTCTTGAAGGATGAAGCACCCTCTTCTAAGTCTTATTTTGATTCCCTAGTAGTCAATGGTGCATTGTTATTAGTACTGTAGCCATCTGTTATAAACCTAAAACAGTGCTGCTTCTATCATCTATTGTGATTATTATAGTTATTATTATATTTAGGGGCCAGTGATAGTGCCGTATTGAAATAGAGTGGCCGGTGATCTGATTTTTTTAATGCATATGTTCTAAAAAATCTAATGAGAAAATTGTTTCTGCTATCACCATCTTCTTTAATCTTATTTTCATAGCACATTATTATGCATAAATGCCAGCTACAGTTAGTTTATTGCCTTGATAAGTACAGCAGGCTTAATTAAAATAAAGCTGTAAATAAATGCAACCAATGATAACACAATTGTAATGTATTTCCATAGCTTATTTATATGATAAAAGCAATTAACAAAAGACCTAGCCAGCCCCTTTAACCTCTTAAATGCATTATTATGGAGTTCGGGCACAAACACAGGCGTCTGAGAATGTATAAAAGCTTTTATATATTATCCCAAGGAAAAATTTGTGCCTCTTCCTACTACCCCTTGAGAGAGAGAGGGAGATTAAAAAATTTGCTACTGTAACCATTCGTTATTAATATTTATTTTAATACATGTACTCCACCATTATCCACATCAACCCCTTGGGTTTTTTTCTTCAGACTTAATTATCCATAAGCTTTTTTAAAGTTTTCGGAATAATGCTACTAAGCGCATACCAACGCATACACAATCATGAAGTGAATGCTTGGTCTGCCCTTCGTGGCATCTGGACAATCATAATTCATTCATATGTTGAATCTCATAATTTGTACCTATTTTTTCCCATGGTTTAACCTCCTACTTATCTGGAGGTTATATGTACATTTCTAAGTTAAGCAAATTAAGTCTGATTCTTATGATTTGGTTCCATAGCTTATATGATCTGTTAACTTTTCTTTTGTTTAGATTACGCGTAATTAGTTGGATCTTCCTCCCATTCCCCTCATTTTTTTCCCTTTAATTATTTCCAAACACCTTCTTTTAAAGGTAAAAGCAAAACTGTAGTCCTGGAAAAGCGAATCCACCAGTAGGGGGCGCACCAGCTACATCCCTGAAACCAGACGCGCTGAAAAGCCTGTCGCTGCGGTGTTGTCTTCTGAGC
Organism: Ailurus styani; assembly: GCA_002007465.1. Classification (NCBI taxonomy): domain Eukaryota; kingdom Metazoa; phylum Chordata; class Mammalia; order Carnivora; family Ailuridae; genus Ailurus; species Ailurus styani. The sequence goes on from LNAC01000300.1 coordinate 2,065,900, forward strand.
CTCTAACCTTTTCTCTTTCCTAATCTCCATGTCCGTGTTTAGCTTACTATTATACCTCGAATAAACAGAAGACATTATTTTGTTTTGAAGAGTGCCATGTATTTATCCGTTTCGAGAAGGCCAGTCTCACCCTTCCCGGGTTCCCAAGAACTAAAACAAACCATAACTTAGAGAAAAAGAAGAAACTGATGGGGGAGGGGCGGCTGATTGGAAATAATAATTTATAAAGAAAAGTCTGCAGGATTCTTTTTCTCAGCTGTCCTGGCTTTCCAGTGAGCATCCTTATTTTGAGTTGGACAGGAACAGAAAAGCCTGGGAGGTCAGGATTGGGGAAGTTGGAGTGGGGGTGGTGATGGTTATGGGAAGAAGAAGGTTAGTAAGGAAAAAAAACAAAGCAAAGTTTTGTAAAGATAATAAATGGAACGTGGCCGACAGATACTATTCAGTACATTTTCTTAGGGTGAGTAAGGGTAGATAGATCAGGGGAGGAGGGGGCGGAGAGAGTGTTACAGAAGAAAGAAAATAAGTAACCCTGATGGTTTAAGCCTTTTATAAAAAAGAAATGGCATCAGGTTTTTTTTTTCCCCACCCCCCCCACCCTTTGTAGTCAAGTGCATTTTAGCCACAAAGATCCCAACAAGAGAGTGGAAGGAAACTTAGACGCGGCTTTGTTTGACTCCGTGTAGCGACAACAAGAGAAACAAAACTACCTATTTGTAACGGACGTGCTGCCATTGCTCTCCGCATTGAGCGCCTACCTATTGAAATCTTTACGTCAGGACAATGGGAGAGCGGCTAAAATTACCCTCTTGGGTCCTGGGCGGGCAGGATTCCTGAGCCCCTACCCCCGCCTCCATCCCATCCGCCTCCAGCCCCGGCCTTGCTGGTCTACCTCATGACCAGTCCTGGCGGTCTTCTTCCTGCCTGCCCTGCCTGCACCTGTGCCTGCGGAGCACCACACGCGCCTCCCGGGCCTGGCGCCCCTCGGAGCGCTGCCCCAGACCCCGGCGGCGCGGGCAGAGCGGCCACCACAGTACAAGTCACAAGGGGAATGGCAGGGCTGGTTCTACTCGAGTCCTGGGAACTCTGCGTGGGAGGGAGTTTGTGAGTGCGGCCCAAATGCCACCTCCATACTGGGCCGTGGGATGCCAGGAAGTTGACGTTCTGCTGCTCCAGAGCCCCCGCTTCTGAGCGTCCTTCTGTTGATCGCTTTCTTCCCCCAGCCTCCTTTTGAAACCGGCCCAACTGAAATCCTGCTTTGGGGAAGGCTCAGGGCGAGACCGGGGAGACTGGGGAGAGAGGACGAGAGCGGGGGCATCCTCTCTCCATCCACTGAGTGGAGAAAGATGGTGGGCGATGTGCCTGGGGGTACGGCGGCCAGCCGCAGTGTCCCGGCCGGAGCCCAGCCGCGCAGGGAAGAGCCTGCTTGCCGCAGCTTCCCCGGGCCCGGCCTCCCCTTAAGCGCGGAGTCGGCCGCAGAGTCCAAGCAGGATTTATGCTTAAAACTGAGCAAGCTGCGTGGCAGCAGGGAGGGTTTGGAGGACAGAGCTTCCCGCCTCCTAACTTCCTGTCGGGACAGGGAGAGAAAGGGGTGATCCGGTGCCGGCACCTGTGGAGGAAGAGGGGCGAGGGACGAGCGAGGTCAGGGAGACGCACCCAGAGGCTGGAGTTGGGGAGCCGCGTGCGGAGGGGCGGGAGAACAATGACACACCAACTCCAGCACCGCCGGTTTCCTGAAGCACTAGCAGGACAGTAGCCCCGAACCACCCACTCTGCCCTGCCCCACCCCACCACCTTCGCGGCTTCCCGCGCCCCTTCCTCCACTCGGCGGCCCGCACCAAAAAAGTAAGTCAATATTAAGTTTGAAGAAGAAAAAAATCGCAGTCTTGGTGCTGTTTACCCACTTCCTTCGAAAAGGCGTGTGGTGTGACCTGTTGCTGCGAGAGGGGATACAAAGGTTTTTCAGTGGCTGGCAGGCTGGCTGTGGGAGCCGCCTCCCCC
>LNAC01000300.1:2068815-2165635 GCA_002007465.1 Ailurus styani
CCGCGCACAGCGCCCGCATGTACAACATGATGGAGACGGAGCTGAAGCCGCCCGGCCCGCAGCAAACTTCGGGGGGCGGCGGCGGCGGCGGCGGCGGCAACTCCACCGCGGCGGCGGCGGGCGGCAACCAGAAGAACAGCCCGGACCGCGTCAAGCGGCCCATGAACGCCTTCATGGTGTGGTCCCGCGGGCAGCGGCGCAAGATGGCCCAGGAGAACCCCAAGATGCACAACTCGGAGATCAGCAAGCGCCTGGGCGCCGAGTGGAAACTTTTGTCGGAGACGGAGAAGCGGCCGTTCATCGACGAGGCCAAGCGGCTGCGAGCGCTGCACATGAAGGAGCACCCGGATTATAAATACCGGCCCCGGCGGAAAACCAAGACGCTCATGAAGAAGGATAAGTACACGCTGCCCGGCGGACTGCTGGCCCCGGGCGGCAACAGCATGGCGAGCGGGGTCGGGGTGGGCGCCGGCCTCGGCGCGGGCGTGAACCAGCGCATGGACAGCTACGCGCACATGAACGGCTGGAGCAACGGCAGCTACAGCATGATGCAGGACCAGTTGGGCTACCCGCAGCACCCGGGCCTCAACGCGCACGGCGCCGCGCAGATGCAGCCCATGCACCGCTACGACGTGAGCGCACTGCAGTACAACTCCATGACCAGCTCGCAGACCTACATGAACGGCTCGCCCACCTACAGCATGTCCTACTCGCAGCAGGGCACCCCAGGCATGGCGCTTGGCTCCATGGGCTCGGTGGTCAAGTCCGAGGCCAGCTCCAGCCCCCCTGTGGTTACCTCTTCCTCCCACTCCAGGGCTCCCTGCCAGGCCGGGGACCTCCGGGACATGATCAGCATGTACCTCCCCGGCGCCGAGGTGCCGGAGCCAGCCGCCCCCAGCAGACTTCACATGTCCCAGCACTACCAGAGCGGCCCGGTGCCCGGCACGGCCATTAACGGCACACTGCCCCTCTCGCACATGTGAGGGCCGGACAGTGAACTAGAGGGGGGGGGAGAAATTTTCAAAGAAAAATGAGGGAAATGGGAGGCGAGTAAGGAACAGCATGGAGAAAAACCCGGTACGCTCAAAAAGAAAAAACGAAAAAAAAAAAAATCATCACCCGCAGCAAATGACAGCTGCAAAAGAACACCAATCCCATCCACACTCACGCAAAAACCGCGATGCCGACAAGAAAACTTTTATGAGAGATCCTGGACTTCTTTTTGGGGGACTATTTTTGTACAGAGAAAACCGGGGGTGGGGGTGGGGTGGGGAGGGCGAGGGAATGGACCTTGTATAGATCTGGAGGAAAGAAAACTACGCAAAACTTTTTAAAAGTTCTAGTGATACGGTAGGAGCTTTGCAGAAAGTTTGCAAAAGTCTTTACCAATAATATTTAGAACTAGTCTCCAAGCGACGAAAAAAATGTTTTAATATTTGCAAGCAACTTTTGTACAGTATTTATCGAGATAAACATGGCAATCAAAATGTCCATTGTTTATAAGCTGAGAATTTGCCAATATTTTTCAAGGAGAGGCTTCTTGCTGAATTTTGATTCTGCACCTGAAATTTAGGACAGTTGCAAACGTGGAAAGAAGATAATTATTCAGATTTGGACATTTTAATTGTTTAAAAATTGTACAAAAGAAAAAATTAGAATAAGTACTGGCAAAACCATCTCCGTGGTCTTCTTTAAAGGGGCAAAAGTTTTAGATTGTACTAAAATTTTTTTTAACTTACTGTTAAAAGCAAAAATGGCCATACAGGTTGACATCGTTGGTAATTTATAATAGCTTTTGTTTCCCAACTTTCCATTTTGTTCAGATAAAAAAAACCATGAAATTACTGTGTTTGAAATATTTTCTTATGGTTTGTAATATTTCTGTAAATTTATTGTGATATTTTAAGGTTCCCCCCCCCTTTATTTTCCGTAGTTGTATTTTAAAGATTCGGCTCTGTATTATTTGAATCAGTCTGCCGAGAATCCATGTATATATTTGAACTAATACCATCCTTATAACAGGTACATTTTCAACTTAAGTTTTTACTCCATTATGCACAGTTTGAGATAAATAAATTTTTGAAATATGGACACTGAAATTACGCTTGAGTCTTTCATTTATTTGGATAACACTGATTATACATAACTCCTCGGGGTATATACTGTGCTCAGCCAAGAAAGCAAAATAACTAAAACCTTGATATTCTAGTCCAGTATCATGTGCTAATGTTAATTGCGACAAATAAATGTCTGAGTGATTAATCGAATAAGTACTCCCGAAAAATTGAAATGCTTATGTCATTTCTAAAATAGAAACTAGAGACATATATTGTAAATCCACCCCCTCCTTCTCTAAGCAGCATGAATAAGCATGTTGGGGACTTATACTTAAAACTGATTTATGCCACTTGTTGCCAGAAAGGAGTCAATTCTGAAAATTTTCATGTAGCTCAGCAGATGGGGTATTGAGCCAAATCAGAACCAGGTTGGCTGGTTTTGTTTTCGTTTTCCTCAATGCACAATGGCCCTTTGGAAACCTGGTTATAGGGGAAAATGATGCTTCTTGTATCGGAATAATTGCAAACTAGACATGCAAAGTGCTCATCTGCTGGTTGGGTGTTTGGATTACTTCAGCCCTGCTATTGTTTGAGAGGAAACAAGTGGTTTGCTTTCTTTGTTCCTTGACTTCATAAACTTTCTCTACATTTTCCTGTTTTAGGGGCGAGGGAAAGCAAAGAGCGTCTTACAAAATCCCCCGGCTTATCATGGCTATTTTTTATTATTATTATTTATTTTCTTTTTTCCTCTCTCTCCCTCCACGAATTCCATTTCTTAAATTGGCAGCGCGGGTCCAAGCCTGTAGTCCCAAATCGGATATCTCTGCAGCTGATAACAAGCAAAAGAGAAGCCAGGCAACAGCCATATTAAAGAAGAAAACAATCAACTCTGAGGTAGATATTTTACTTTGTCCGGTCTAATCACATTTGGAGATGATTATGCTTTTGATCTGTTAACCATGTTTTACTATGGTAGTAGAGAAGTAGGGGGAGGGGAAAGGGGTGGGGAAACAAGATTGGATTTGTTGTTTTCTTTTGCCCTAGGAAAGGTAAAGAAAGACTATAGTTGTCCTCAGTGGGAGCGGAAAAGTTGGGGAATCAACCATGGTCTTTGAATTAGCGATGTTTCTACATCACAACCGACCCGCGCTTTGGCGCAGCCGGAGAAATCTCTAAGACCGACTCAGGGACTTTTCTTCCTTATTTACTGCTTACCTCTCTCAACTTCCCCCACTAAAGGGGACCAGGAACCACGAGTCAGGCATTCTTAAGAGCGTGGGTTGCTACCCGCAATTTCAAGGGTTGTTGTGCCAACTTGCTACAACTTTGGAGAAGTTGGAATCCGGCAGCGCCTTCCACCCTTGAGTAAAATACCGGCTGCTGCCACTAAGTTAGCTCAACCCGTTGGTTTGCACTCTATCGTTTTCCAAGAAAGTATTTCTTTCTCGTGGTGTTGCTGATGTTAGTTCTGGGATCAGTTGGAGTTATCCTCATATTTCCTGTAATTTTATTTCATGTAGATTGCTTTATTTTTGGTGCGTATTGGTTGTCACATTTCTTTTTTAAAAATTCATTTTAGGGTAAAGGACAATTATTATGCCAGATCCCAATTCTAAGTGAGGCATTTCCCCCCCTAATTAATGCAGAGACTCTGAAAGAATTTCCCCCGGCCTGGCCAGCTATTGTAATGCATATACGGATTATTCACGTGGTAATGAGCACATTCGCCAGTTCTTGCTCACACATACGAATAAAAGAAACTTTGAATAAAGATCCAAATGATCTTGCTGGGGGGTGGGGAGGATATTCCCGGAATTTGAGCCAATCAACTATATGGAGTGTATATATTTGAAAAAAAATAGAGATACAGTAGAAATATGTATAAGGTTTAGAGTAATTGCAGTGCATTGGGCTCCCTTTAAAAAAAAAAAGAGCCCACAGGATCAGACTAAAAAAAGCAACAACTTTTTGGCAAAATGCTCAAGTTTGAATATTTTGCAAGAGGGAAGAGAGCAATTTTAGGAAGTTGAACTAGTTTTGAGTGATTGTCACTGTCTGCCTAAAACAAGAGAACTCCCATTTTCCCTCCTATCCCTCCATATCTCCTCCCTAAATGAAAGCCAAATTATTTTGCTCGCAAATATAAATTCTTCTGATAAACTGTATATGAGGAAGATGTCATGTTTTATCACTTATTTGATTGGGCTAAATGATTCCCCAAGATGTGTGGTTTCATGACTAGATGAATATTGAACATATAATATTTTAATTATAATGTGATTTCCAAGAAGGGGGTAAATCCATAAACTTGCCCAGAGATGGTTATCTCTCAGTGCTGAAGTTAGTTGTTGAGTGTTCTGTTCCTTCCTTGGGATATCATTCTGTTCACTAAAACCATTCAATTTCCTGTCAAAGGGGTGAATTTAATGTTTTGTTAACCTTATACATGGAATGGAAATGTGTAGAAGGATGAGATTATAGTTTGTTCCCTCTGCAATTTTTTCTTTCCCCTCATCCCCGCCCCCTACTTTAAATAAAGAGCGTTAAAATATTTTGCTGAGCTGTAGTAGATTAGCAAGGTTTCTTGCCAATGCTGGGAAGCTGGTATTACAGACGGTCCCAGGGGAAAATGGCTCACATTAACCACTAAATGAATATTTGACAAGGGCTCATTCGGAGGTATTATTACTATAAACGTGTCCCTACTGGACTTTTCCAGGGTCAAAGAGCAACGCTTCAATTAATTATTTAGTCTGCTAGTAGATTTGGTTGTAATAGCTGTACTTATTTCTAGAACCGACACATTCTTACAGTAGGAAATCTCAGGAGAATCTTCTCCATCAGCCATCCCTTGGATTGAAATACACACAGAGCCCTGGCATTCTAAAGCTGACTTTTTCATAAAACCTTTTCCTGGGCAGAGAGTTGGGGGGATTATAGTTTCTTTTTCTATCTCATTTGCTGTCTTTCTTTTAAAAGACAAAAAAAAAAAAAAAAAGAACGTCGTAAGTTACCTTAGATTCTACATCATGTCTGAAAAGGTCTTTTAGGGCTTTGCAGTTTGGGGAGAGAGGGGAGGGGATTTATTTATAACCTTTGCCTTTTCTAAGTGGAGATGTCACAGGAATTCAGAGACTCGGAGATTCTGAATTTAGAAAGGGCACACATTGCTGTTTGCCAATAAAATTCGGGTTTAAAATGGAAGGCTCCCTAGGCTAAGTAGTCTGAGTTCTAGTAGTCTCAGAGTAAATCGGGGTGCAAGATAGTCCCTCCTTCCCTCCCCACCTATTGGTTTGAACATTTCCAGGTGTAGTGGGGTAAGGGGGGGCCGGGCAAGTGTTCCATTTCTGCTCTGTCATAAGTTCCTCCGTAGCCCTGGGTAAAATGGTAAGGGAATGATTTTGAGAGTAAGATTCCTTGACAATAATATAAGGTGAATGAATAAGAGATAAGCTGCAAGGGGTGGGGGGACGGGATGCAGTAATTACAAACCCAATTCATTCAGCTTTTCAGAACTTTTGTTGTGGGAGCTCCATTGATGGGTTTTGAGCTGCTGGTTTTCTCACATTAAAAAGAACTGATCAGCGCCTCAGGGGGACAAGAAATACCGCTTAACTGCATAGTGATTGGGTCTTCATTTAGAACCCTTACAAGAAGAAATTTAAACAGTGCCTTTGTGTGCACAGGTTTACTTTTCAACTGCTAACAGTTTATAGCTAACTGCTTTGAGATTGAAGTTTGACTGTGGTTTGATCGCCTGCTTGTTGGCACTGCTTATTTATTTATTTATTTATTTATTTATTTATTGTAATGAAAAGAGCTTTTTGTATCCTCCCCCCTTTATTTCTTGCTCTTGGAGAATTTTACAAAACAGTTCCTCATATTTTGCTTTATGGAAGAAGTTTCCTTCACCATGAGCTTTAGCAAGGACTTGAATTAACACTTCTCCAACACTTTCCACCTCCCCCCTCCCATTATTGCCTTAAAATAATTTGCATCTCACTGTTTTTTTTTATGCTAACTTTTCTTGCTTTCAGAGCAAAAACTGCTTTGGACATCTACTAGCGAGGTTGAAGATGAGGGTTGATTTATTTATTTCTTTGCTTTGCTTTTTTTTTTTTTTTTTAACTGGAGTTGGAAGATGGTTGGGTGGATTTCTTTAGGGACCTCGTCTATAAGGTGGATCCCTTAAAGACAGGAGAAGGGACAGAAACACTTGAATTGTACTGTGAAAACGTGGATAAAATCCAATGGGACACAGCCTCTGGAGTTCCTGAGTAAGCAGGCTGTGGCAGGAGCTTTCCAAAGACAGAAATTTCCCAAACCAGAGAATTCGTTTGGTGTCTCTCATAGTTATTTTCTACTGAAAACTTCCCTGGAAACCTAATTCTGGTATCACCCAGGAAGACTTGTAACCGCTGTTCCTTCTCACAATGCTGTCCAGTTTTACAATTCTTGTTTTCAGTTTTTTTGTTTTGCTTCTGTAGCCTTAAGGAAAGAATGGACTTGACTTTCTTATTCAAACTGTGAGACTTCTCTGGGAGCAGTTATTGTAACAGCTAAGACAAGGCCAAGATTTCCTGTGGCACAGAGCTCTCTTTCTGTATGCAGGTCTAGATGGATTTTATTTTATATTTTGCTGTAATGGTTATATTTCTGATGCCCTGAGCGGTGTACTCAGTTTCTCTTCAAAAGCAAATAGAACGTCCTCTCATTTCAGGACGCAAAGATATTTGCTGCTTCTGGGCTTTTGGACTTGAGAGGCTTGCTCTACTTTGCAAAGAAGTGTCAGGTGATTTAAAAGCTTCAAGGAGTCGTTCGTTACATTACCCTCGTCTGCCTGCGTGCACAGAATGAAGTGCGCACTGTTAGTTAAGATTTCGGCGCTTTGAACTCTCATTTGCCTTCCTCTCCGGGCTTCTGTGCGGGGCGCGACTGCGGGGCCAGGAGCGCGCGGGCCTCGCACCCGCCCGCCCTGGGGAGTCGGCAGCAGCCTGCGCGGGAGCGGAGGCGCGGGCAGATGGAAGCGGAGGCGGGCGAGCGCCGGCCGGGGACCTGACGTCACCGTGGCCCTAGCCACGGCCCCCACGGGGCTCCCGGGGAAGGTGCTGCGTAGGGCTGGAGTTTTCTCCTCCAGGACCCTGCCCCAAACGGCCCGATTTCCTCCCTCAGCCCTGGACGGTCCCGGGTCGCGCCAGTCTGGAATGCCTCCCGAGGTGTTTCAGGCCCTGGCTTCTCCAGAGTTCTCTGCCTCCTGCACGCCAGCCCTAGCCCTCTCCAAAATGACCTCGTGACCCCAGCGATGGTTATAGGCCCCGAACTTCCCCAACCAGAGATTGTTCAGCTCAAGTCCTGCTTACCTCTGGCCTCTCAGCCCAGGGCCTTTACTTTTAAAAAGGTTGTTTGTCCTTGTTTGGTGCCAAGGCTCAGCATTAGTAATCACGCTCTCAGGACTCCCCGAAGCCAGAGGCAGTGGATTGGCGTGTCTGTGGGGAAACTACAGGAGCGACTTGGGCTTCCAGAAATGTTGGGCCCCTCCATGATCAGAGTAGGTAAGGATGAAGGATGCATCCATTTGCCCTTTGTAAAATAGGGATAATACATCTTTACCTGGCAGAAAATGAGTACAAAGCCACTGACACAAAATAGGATTAACTGATAGCTATTATTTTTCTTACTGTCCAGCAGAATTAGGAGTAGGCAAGAGATTCCCATTTTGGACTCTAGAGATCAATACAGAAATTCGGGTCCCCTTTCTGGTCTTAGAAGGTGAAATTAGCCTTGTTCAGATCACCCTGCTTCCTTTGCCAGTTCTCTTCCTGGCTTAGGGTTGGCCTAGGAAGTTATCCTTGCAAACTTGCCATCCCCGGGCATCTTCTTGAAGGGAGGGAGACCGGCATTCCGGGCAGGAGCCGCCCCCACCCTCAGAAGGCAGAAAAATAATTACTGTATTAAAAGGAGCGGTGAATTCTTCCCAAGGGTTCTTATCGCTGGCGGCCAGGCCAGAAGCGGGACTGCGCCCCCACCCCCACCTCGTGACGTCAGGGTCTGCAGGGCCTCGGGGATGAAATGATTCGTTTGAGTGTTCCAGAAAGGGCAATCCTTACACTTGCAGGGCGAGGCCAGTGGAGCGGGTCACCATCCCCACTACCCAGTCCCAGCTTTTGAGGCTGCGGAGGCTGCTGTCCCCCAGAGCATAAGCAAACACGAAAAGCCAGTCTTAAGCACGTAGACAGTCACACATGCAGTACCCATCACCGCACCACCCAGGCTCACAGGCAAGCCCTTCTGTGTGCGCCTGTGTAATTTGATTTGCTAGCTAGAGTTTGTTGTGAGGTCTGAATGAGTTGGGGTTTGTTTTTTTCCCCGTCGTCGTTTTGTTTTATGCTTGTTTTGTTTTGAGACACTGGGCAGATCACACCAAAAGCCTTTACAAAGTACACTGTAGCTTATAATATTTGGCCCTACCTAAGTTTCAGCAGTGGGTTAAGAATTGGACTTCCAAGAGTTTTCTGGCTCTCTATGGAGTCGTCGTTAGGACAGTTGCTTCTGGCTTGCCCTTGCTCTACCATTTCCATTTTCTCGATCTCCCACCGCTCTTAATGATTCGTGTAGCATTTTCGAGTCATTTTAGAAGCAAGAAAGTATTGCTGAGAGAACCCCTCGGAAGAGTTATTTAAAATGTAGGCAAGAGGAAAGACATTTGGTCTGCGGACTCTGTAAAATGGATAGAATTATTCGTTGGTTGAAAGCACCTCAGCATTTCCAGAAGATGTACTTCCCAAGTTTTCTTTACAAATCAATTTAATTCATTGAATGCCCGTCCAGTCGGAGGGGTCCTGGAAACTAGACCTTGTTTTAATATTGGTCCAGGATCTAACAGACTAACGATTTGCTGAGAATTAGCCAATATTTCACATGCAGTCAATTCAGTATCAACTTACATCCAGGTTGATTTGACTATCATCCTTAACAGTTCAAATCTGGGTTATTGCATAACATTACAGTTTAATCAGTCTGAAATACTAAGTGGCAAGGCTGTCTTCTCCTGCTCAATGTCTTCTTCCCTTTCTTTGTTTCCCCTTTCTTCCCACCTCCAGGGAAAATATCTTAAAATCAAGTTTTCCTTGTGAGAGTTTGTTTACCTCAACTTCTGTTAAACTAGACAAACACTCTCTCATCAGCTTTCTAAACACTCTCTCATCAGCTTTGTGAAATGGTGCAAAAACATCTTGGAATCTAAGATGGCAAAATAAACCTGAGCATATGGGGGGGAAGACTTCGTTGTTAGGAAATAGATTTAAATGTTTAGCTCACACTTCAGCCTTGATGCCTCCCTTACTACCCTCTCTTGCTTCTCTCACTGGCTGCCCCTGGCTCTTGGGTACCCCACCTCTATTAGCAAGCTGCTTCAGCGGCATAAATTATGAATGCATTTCAAGCCGGCCCTTTTGATAAGATAAATCAGGGCTTTTCTCTTTTGCATGTTTCTGCTCTCATTCCCATTGAAACTTCCTGCGCCACGCTGCAGTGACTTTCTACAAACTTACTATCCCCATATAAACTAGGGAGGTATGTGTTTAATAGGAAAAATCAGGTAATCTTTTTTCAAGAAACTTTACAAGTTAAGGATACAAAATATTTCATGGTTACTTGTGTGAGCTTCCAAATTAGCTGCATATAAAGTATTTTAAGATTTTTTTTTTTTTTGGCTGTCACTGGCTGGCAATACTCATTTTGTGTGTGTGTGTTGGTTTGAAAAGCAGGAAGAAATGTAATGAATTGAGTGCTGTCAGAGATGTCTTCTGTTTGAACAATCTGCGATGGGCTGAATGGCAGGGACTCCCTCATCCAGTGCAGGTGCAGTAGAGCTGGGGAAGGGGGGAGGGGGGCTCCCTCTGTTCAGTCAAAAAGCACCATTCTCCACAATAGACCACACACTGACAGCCAGCGTGACATCAACTCACACTTTCATACTTTTCCCCCCATCCATAGTTCTGAGTTCACAAAGTGGCCATACAGTAGCCTTGGTTAGGTTCCTTTAATGAACATTTTGTGGCTCCTATGACCAACATTGAAATCTGCTCGGCCCCAGGAGGAACAAATAGATTTTTAATCTTGAGTTCCAAATCAAAATGTAACGCTATAGATATTTAAAGTTTAGCTGGTCTCTCTACCTCTCTCCTAATGCCAGTGACTTCAACAGCCCCCAGATGATCTGAAAACTCTGAGTTAAAAGTTCTTCTAAGACCGACTTAGGTCCCAAGACACTGTTTGCTGATGCCCCAAGAGAGACCAAACAGGAAAAGAGAGAAGGCACGGATTTCATGTATTTATTTAAATTTAAAAGGACCTCTAGTATTTTATTATGCTGCATGAGAGGGTTAATCCTGCAAATGAACGGACATTAATCTTGTGGAGTGGAGTCTGTCCCCTTTTGAATTGGTTTTACTGGGGAGAGGGGTGGGGAGATAGAGAAGGGAGTTAGGAAAGGCAGCAACTGTTTCAAAACTCTGGACAAAGATGCGACCACCTTTTGGCTGTCCCATCGCTGCAAGGGCCGGACCTTCCAAAGATTTCATTTTACATTTGTTTAAACTCAGGCCTTGGTGCCTCGAGTTTTGAATGGAATTGTCCAAGGAGGGAACGCTAGTAGAGAAACTATTCTAGTCAATCCCTTCTTTCTGCCACCCCCACCCGGTTCCTATTCCTCTCCGCCCCCACCCCCTTCGCCAACTCACAGTCTGGGATCCGAACACTTAGTAGAAAGAGGGAGGGGCAAGGAAAGGGCTGTGCGGCGAGGACGGCTCCCCCGGCGCCGCCGCTGCGCGGGGCGAGATCCCGACCGCCCTGCCACTGCCTGACTTCCCTCTGTGCCGGGACCGAAGCGTTTCGCGCCGAGGAAAATTGATCCCTGTTTGCTTATTTAAAAAACCACGTAGCCGCACAGGTTTTTCATCGTGGCAACAAAAAATCAACTTTCTAGCCCTCGGAGCAAAACCTTTTTTTATCATTCGCCTAAACATTGTTCAGTAGGTGGAGATGGGAATAGGCAGCCCTCCCAGGGCGGCGGGCACCGCATTACCCCCCACTCCCACCTCGCGCGTGGAGGTAGAGAGTCCGGGGTCCGGCGGGGGCAGGGCAAGGGGGTTTGGTGTGCAGGGCGGATAAAGGCCAAGTTCTTTAAAACCTCAGATAACACGGGGAGAGGTGGGTCTTACCATCTCTGTGGAGTCCTTCGCTTGTGACTGCAAGGAGTTGTCGGGTGGCCTGCGTTAAGTATGCCTGCGGCGCCTACTAAAGTCTGGGCCTAGGACGAGAGGCATCTCCCTCCCCTCGACCCACTGCCCGCCGCTACTTGATAGCTGCCGCGTCTTCTGGCAGGTTACACACCCACAATTAATCTTTCTTATTAAAGCCTCCATTCTGTACCCAAGGGGCGACTCAAACCTATTTAGATTTCCTTGGTTGGCTGCACAAATTTAAGTGGGCAAAGAGTTATAAACCTAATAACAGAGGGCGAGAGAGAGTGATTTGAGTAGAGAAGACGCAAGAATCACTAGGTGTGTAAGGACGCTGCGGGCCTTGCCCGCCCCAGGCACCTGCCTCGGAGTGCACGCCAGGCTCTGGCAAAGGCAGCGAACCTCCCGCACACACACACCTAACGCAACATGCGCACACACACCTACACCCCTACCCTTTCGCTCACAGGTACACTTTCATTGAGATTGCCTCTTCCGGAATTCTTCTAAACCCCTCCCAGAAAGGCGGCATTCTCAGAGCATCCCAAACCAGGGAACTTCCAGCGAGCCGGGCAAGGTTTGCACTGTTCGGGATTAATTGAGAATAATTAACACTGGAGACCGTTAATCACCACTTTGCTGCTCTCTCCCTCCTTTCGGGTCTGCGGCGACTGCCTCTCTCGCTCCGGCTGCCGGCGCGGGTGGGTTCGCTGGTGAAAGTGAAGATGTCGCGGTAGCTGTCACCCAGTTCGGCTGTACTTTTTTAAACGCTCGCATATTGTTTGATTACTAATTCGAGTTAATATGATCTTTATGGCAACATAACAGTGGATAATTGGCCTTTTTTTCTGAACAACAATGTAAATCACAATCGCTTTATTATTTAATAACGTCAAACGCTTCGTTGGATTGGCCCCGACCGAGAAGACCTTTTCTTTCTAGACAGTGTTGTGGAGGAAGAACAATGAAGATCTAATTGTGGAGATTTCATAAGTTGGCTCCCGTAAATGAACAGCTTAGATATGGAAGTTCCAGCAGATGTGGGCACTATTCGCCGTAGAAACTCTACACCCCACCCCCCATGCACACAGCCCAAACACTCTATTGGAGGTTTTTTTGTGGTGATGGTGGTCCTCAGATCCTAGCAACCACCTAAATCTTCCAGTAGCAATTAGAGCTTTTTATCGGGCTTGCTCTTCAGCCCTTTATATTGCCGAGTTAGCATTAAGGCATTGAGTCCACACACCAAATTAGCGCAACTCCCAAAGAGCCACAACCACTAATGCTCCCCTTCGGTTACTTTGGCTGTTGGGCATGGAGAGTGCCTGCCTGGGGCTTTTTAAAAAGTCTCATTTTGTTTTGATTTGATTTTTAAAACGGATTCACCCGAGCAGTGTCTGAGGAATATATTTGTCTCAGGCGAGTTTTGCTAGAGACACGAGCCATTATTTTGCAAATGCCTGGACGAGCAGACGAAACCTACAGACCCCTCAAATGCAGACCGGCAACGCTTGGAAGGAATGGGTCCCCGCTGCTTGAATGAAAGATTAATCACATTTGCCCCCAAAGCCTCAATTCTAACGGTTCTCTATCACCGCTTTTGCCGTCGCTGGAGGACCGCTGTCTCTGGGGTCTTAAGACTTCGGAGTCTTTTGCAACAGGAGAACCCCCTACCATTTGGAATTCGGGTCTAGGAGAGACTCCGAGTCTACAGCAGGTTTTGTTTTTGCGTTTGCCCGCCTCTCCATTTTATTCAACTTCCACTGCCTGTCGGGAGTCAGAACAATTCGCTCCCCCCACCCCGTCCCCGCCTCGCTTCTAAGATAAACAGGAGGTGCGAAATGCTTCGCCTGCACACGCGCCCTCGGGGCCCCTCTCCCCTCACCCCCTGCGCGCCGTGCAGCTGGTCTCGGCCCAGACCTGGGTGGAGACATCCCCCTTCTCTCTTCCCACCCGCATTTTAAAAGCATCACATGGACCGTTCTAGAGTCATTTTCGGCCACCTTCCAATTTCTTTCCGGTTCACTCTCCCCCTTTCTGAGAACCTAAAAAGTGGCAAGGGGAAGAAGAGTCGAGGACTTGAGAGGAGGCAGTGGATTTTCAAAACTTATTCCCACCCCTATCCCCCGCCCCGTTACAAGTGTATTTTACCACAAGGAGTGCATTAGGAAACTCTCCCTAACAGGAGTCGGGCGCAGTGTTATTCTTCTCCACGGCCCCGCTGGCCTCCCCGCCCCCGCTGGACAATGCGCGCTTTGAGGCTCGGTGGCCTGCAGGCAGCGAGCGGGAGACGAGGGGACTGGGCGGCCTTCCTCCAAGGAGCCCGCAGCTGGGGGAGCGCTGGGCAGGGAGCAGGGCCGGGGAGGCGGGCCACGCAGGAAGAAAAACCATAAAGGTACAATTTTCCTCCCCCCAGCCCTCCACAGAGACAAGCTTTGAGGCTGGGAGGGGGAGGCGAGAGGTTTTGCGTCTCGTTTCTTTCTTATGTCCCGCCCCCCCTCCCCATCCGAACATTTTATTTGGACACAAAATTACGCATCCTCGATGTTCTAATCCCTCGCCCTCACTCTTGGGCACCTGGTCTCTGGTTAATGATATCTCAACCCAGGTCTTTAACGCTCAGATGGACCCTGGTGCTCACCCCCTGGCTCCAACCGGTCTCCTCAACGCCCTGCCCTTCCCCGCACTCTGGGTGCCGCGTCACGGGAAAAGCTCCCTGCCGGGCACTCTGGGGCACTACTTCCTAGTTTGGGCTTTGTCACCCAAAGAGAACACCACCACCCCCCCTTCCAGGGGCCTTGCTGGAAGAGGACCTCTGAGATCAGCAGAGGCCCTCGGAGGGTTACTATGTTGATGGAAGCGTTCGTCTGATGTTTTAAAACGTTTACTAAACGGGGCGTCAGGGCCACGTGCTGTGCCTTCGAAACGCCGCGGCGGGCCCTGGCTTTCCGAGACGCGGAAGCCGGGGCTGGCGAGGAGGGGAAGCTGGAGCTACTGGCGGGCGTCAGGGGCCCGCGCTGCGCCGCAGGTCTGGCTGGCCGCAGCGCTGAGAGAAGCGAATTATCTGGAGCGTGTTTGATCTGGGGCTGCGTAGTCAGCTTCTGCTTTATTTGTTTGTTTGTAATCTCGTATTTAGCAAGCTGGGACGGTGGCAGCGAGGGAGAAAGGAAGGAATGGAGGAGGGGGCTACGCGGTAACCACACCCCTTCCTAATGAGTTAATTTCCATATTCGCGCCTCCCGCATCTAGCGCCCTCTTTTTCCGGACGCTACCGTGCTGTTGCGTCTTGCGCAGCGCGGACGCCTCTGCTCTGGGTTGAGATGAAGAAGCTCGCGGTGGGAGCAGAAAATTGGTCTATTGATACGTTCGCTCCGAGCGTTGATCTTGGCATCACCGGCAGCCGGTTATTGCCTCTCCCCGCCCCCCAAGTGGGGCGCACACGGATTGCCGAGGGCTTGCAGACACCCAGGCAGGCAGCAGACAGAAACCGACGTTCCTCCCGTTCCCCCGCCTCCAGCTGGGTCAGACCCCTACGTCCCTTTCTTTTTACTCAACTCCAGATTTTTTTTTTTTTTCTGTCTCTCAAAGTGAGGGCAGCGAGGGCCGGTCGGCGTTGAAAGGGGGTATAAATCCCAAACGAATGAACCGAAAGTGAAAGTTTCAAACTACATCCCGGTCCTGGTCGAGAAAAACGTGATCCTGCACTCGAGGGAGTGCGCTGGCCCCAGGGTGTGTATGTAAGGGAGAGGAGAGAAACTGGGGTCCTGAGATGGTGACTGGAGTCGGAGTCGGCTCAAAGTTGGGGCAAGACAGTGAAGTTTTTGGAAGAGCCCTGAGCAGGCAACTCGAGGCGGGTTTCAGCTGCTTCTAACCTGTATTCCTATACATTCTTGTGGTGATTCTGCTCAGGAAATGGGAGAAAGAGACTTTTACAATTGCTCACCTCCCCCCATCGCCACCACGCCACCCTCCTGACTTTGCCGCGCTCACTAGGGTGTGGGCTCGGGCTCGAGCTCCAAAATAGCTTGCTTGTCAATTGCGAGCTGTAGCAATATCAAAGCGAACTGTCCCAAGTAACTCTTGTCTAGAAGCTGGGAAGAAGCTTAAGCAGCTCGCTTTAATGATGATTTGTAGCTCGGCGAGGGGCACGGACAGCAAACACCCCGCAGGTGTGTGCCGTAACACCACCATCCGGACTTGAATGTAGATTACTCTGGCGATCGTTTGATCGGCCCTTTGAAACCCTTTACAATTGCCTGTGACGAACGGCCAGTCTCAGTTTTTCTCTGAATAATGCCTTGAGGGTAAGTCCTCCGGGCTTTTAAAGAGCTCTAGTATTTTTTTTTTTTAGAAGAAAAAGAAAAACGTTCGATTTTAGTTTAGACATCGTCAACTTTTAGTCGCTAACAGGCATCACTCAAGCCATTCGATACTTAATGACCGTTACTTCTGCTGTCTTCCTAGAAGCCATATATATATATATATATATATGTATATGTATACATGTGTAATATACGTATGATATATACACGCATATATACATTGAGTTAATACGGAGAACGAAGACATTAATTTTTTCTTTAGTTCCAAACTGCCCTGCCTGTTTATAAATGTTTGTGTGGGTGTTTATTATAAACATGCATTATTACTATTAATGCCATTGTTAATCTTGTCTTAATGCCGTCTCTGTTCTCTGTGAGTTACATCTGTTCAGACAAGTGGGAGTTTAACTTAAACATTAAGACTTTCCAAAGGAAAACTCCTGAGTTTACCCCCCAACACCTTCGCACCAACCCCCATCACCAAAATGAAAAAGGTGGTGCTGTTCAACCTTTAATATTTACTTAGAATGCTTACACAAGGGGAGGAAAAGGAACTTTTGTCTGAAACGTGCAACAAGCGGCACTTTGATTCCATAAAATAAATGTCAACAATTGCAAAAGCTTATCAAACTAGGGTAGGGGGTGGAGGGTGGGAGTGCAGTTGAATTAAAGACCCATTCCTGCCACTTCAGACTACAAAGGGTTACACATAAATAAGTGCCACATTTGCCTATTGCAAAAGTTTTCTCGGTGTTTTCTAAGTCACAACAGGGGAGGGGGAAAGCTGTCCTTTATTATCCAGCTCTGGGCAGGAGCAGACCCCAGTACCAAGAGGCTCTTAGCTTTGGCCGGCAGAAGAGGGGTAGCCTTTCAACAGCAGCCCCCTTTGTTCTCCCGATCTCTTTCCCAATTTCAAGCTTCACTTGCACATCCCAAGTTTGTGTGTTAATGACGCTATTACCATCTGGCTCGCCCTACTTTCCAAAAGATATAAATCTCCTAGCTCCATTGCCCGCATTATCATTTAAGTGCCACCATAGCCAGAAGAAAAAGATGCTTTCAAGACTCCAGATTCTCTTGCACTGACTACCCCTGGCATGACTATTCCACTATATTTATAGACTATACATTGGGTGCGGAAGAGCGCCTTGAGAGACCTGTTTTCCCAAAAGCTGTCCCTCCAAGCCAAGGAAGACATGCTTCTTGGTGAAAGGAAGGCTTCAAAATGAATTTCCCCTTAAAATATTTTTGTTTTGTTGACAGCAGGCAGATAATATGTTCCAATATACTTTTATGAGGTTGTGCCTTCCTTCCTCCCTCTTAGGCTGGTAAAAGTTATGGTGCAACGCCCAGACATTCAAGATGTGCCACTCTTCAAATCCTATTTTGAGTGGGGGAATAGGTTGGTCTCTCTGTAGGATGGGGCCAGGGGTGAAAGGAGATAAAAAGAGCCCAGTGTGGCAACTTGTGGGAACTAGGCCAACTGCATCCTTCTCTTAAACCCTCACGTTTATAATGCCTGCAAAGATGTGTAGACATTGTGGGATCACATACGTCTACCTGTAGATCTGGATCCACGTCTTCTTCCCTGGATAATCGGTGATTTGCGTGTTTTGCTCTCAAAAGCTGAGAAACCACAACTAAAAGAGTTGGGCTGGTTTATGCGCGGCTCCACAATGACTTCGTTTATCTGGCCGGGTCCAAGCGAATAGAGCACAGCCGCGTCCGCCTCTAAGCTCGTGGGCTCTTCGTCAGGCCCCTCGCTGATCCGAACAGCTAATTTCCCTGTGAGGGCTTCTGTCTGTGGCCCCAGACTGCCCTGTCCGGGGGGCATCTCTTTCCTTGTGGGGCTGTGTCTCTTCTTCCCAGTGCTGTTTTCACAAAGGCAAGTTCCACTGAGATAAGCCAACCCTACAGGTTGGAAAAAGAATCGGAAAGGTGAACTTCCCATGTTCCTAAGAAAAGCTCTTAAAATCAGCAGGATTTGAGATTTGAAAAATAATCTTGTTGGACTGAGAAAGCATCTTTAATGAAATACCTTCTTTTCGAGGGATGAAAGAAAAATCACTTGTTATATATTCCTAATACTTTGAACTGAGCACAGGGATGCCTAAAACAGTGATTAATTTATATCACACTGGTGGAGCTGTTTGCACGCAAAAGCTGCCTTTTTCTCCCCTTTCAGTTCGCTTTTCTGCTTCCCCCCCAAACTCAAAAAGGATCTTGTTTAGAAATGTGTATCCCTACTTTTTCCTTTTGAGAATATTATCGAGTTGATATGAACAAATTGCAGAGGATATACCATTTAAGTAAGATGCACTTTTAATCACTGATCATTAAAATGGTTATGTTAAATATACTCAATTACATGCATGACTTAACTCTAACAGTACTTTCTATTCTCCCAGCTGCTCACGTATTCCTTAACGATAGTCTGCGGTAGAAACTTGATTATGCTGAATTCATACATTTCGATGGATTTCATCAGCCTAATTAATGCCTCAGTGTGGTCCTGGGGTCTTGAATGAACCCTTTACTATGTTTGAGGTTAGAGGCAGTGTTGGAATGTAGGTTTTTCTTTCTTAGTTACTCCTGAGGTACTTCGGGAGTCCACTAAGCAGGGTAGGTAGCAGTGGTTAAACAGAAAGACTATGCAAAACAAGGAAACCCATCCCAATGGCAGGGAAAAATAATAAGGCTAATTCCTCCTTCTTACTTCCACATAAATATTTTTGGATTCAATAGACAGTCTTCAAATATGTAGAAAGAGGAAATTACCACCTCTCTGTTGTACCTTAAAAGTACTCTGGGAAGGGAACACTGAAAATAGATTTACAACTGGTGGCTACATAAACTTCCTTTAACTCAACAAGGCTATCCCCGCTCCCTCCCTTCTAGCTGCTCCCGGAACTTTTAGGCTGCATTTCTCCTCCATTTCAACTTTCATCTTTCCCAAGGAAATACTCAAGGCCAGGATTCCTGAGAAACTCCAGTCACCCCCCATGTGGGTGACTGCCAGTCTTTTCAGGTGTAAATTAACATTTGAATACATCTCAACCCTGCTGACCCTTACCACCACCACCACCATCCAGGCCTCAGCAGAGTGGCAGCTAATCTGCACCCCCACAACTGGCCCAGCAGACTGAGGTCAAATTTCCCAAACCCCACCCCCAACAAAAGAACCAAAAAGTGTTTGTATTGCCTACAAGTGAAACCCTGATATTTGTCTATGTCCAGTAAGACACCTGTGGAAGAATATCATTTAAGACATGGTTTCTCCATCCAAGAAGGGTACCGAAAGAGGAAGGGGGGGAGGAAGAGAGAGAGGCATCTTGGTTCTTTAAGAAAAGTCCCAGCGTGGGCAGGTGAAACCTGAAACTTCCACTCTAGTCTGAGTTCCCAAGGACAAACTGTTCACCCCAGCAGAACTTCCTTGGGGGGTAGGCGGGGTCCACTGACCCAGACTGTGGCAGCAGCAAGGGTCACAGCATCCCTCGACATCTAGCTGATGGAACAGGAAGGATTTCGGATCTATAACCAAATTACCATCTTGGAACTTGGTGCTTGTTATGCTAATGTAATGACTTCTGTAGTAAGAGTATATTTTCAGGGTTGGAAATAGCTTTTTAGAATGCTTTGTGTAATGACAGACAAAATGTGCCAGCGATGGTGGCACAATACTCCTGGCAAACACCCTGGGCCATTTTAACAGATAAATGGAGACCCAGAATGTTTGTGAAATGAAGCCGAGAGGGAGCTTGGTGAACTGGTGGAGAAAGCAGGTGCGGGCGGCAAGAGCGCTGCCCTGGTAAAGATGCTCTTGCAAGCCCCCACCCTTTCTCTTGGACCTAGTTGAGTAGCAGCAGAGTGCATTGCTCAGTCCCTTGGGGTGTCTGCCTAGGCAGGAGGAAAAAAAAAAGATAAGTGTTTCATAAATAGCGCTGCAAAGAAGCAGTTACCTCCAGCTCATGGTTCGTGTACTCTTAAGTTTAGATTGCAGAGAGTAAGGGAAAGAAATATTTCCTGCGGGTGTTCGGAGGGGGAAGGGTATGCAAGTATAGACAGAACTGGACAACTTAGAATTTCAGAGCCGTATATGCTGGGTTTGTCCGGTATGGCTCCCGTATCCAGTTTATCATATCTCTGCACTGTGTGATTAAGAACTGGGGCAAATTCTCCAATGTGTAGTATTGACCTCATGTGGTTTATGTTTTGGCAATCTAGGACAAGATAGTTTAAGGTGCCATATTTTGTAAATAAGCAAATAAATAAATAAATAAATAAATAAATAAATAAATAAATACTCTTTGGTATATAGGGCTGGGATGAGATCTGTCATTTCCCGTAATTGTAAGAAGGTAAATTCAGACACTCAAGAATCCCAGAAGAGACCTCTTTTCATCAGTTGCCTGCCTTTGATGGACATCAGCTAGGTCACTCATAGCCTGGTCATCCTGTACCTAGTTCTTCCCTTCCCTGTCCCCTGCTACCCCCTCCTCCCACCCACCTAAGGCATTTACTTTGGAAATCAGTGACTCGGTTCCTGGAGGGGTTTCACCCCTTCTGCGTGACATGAGTTCCAAATGTCAATTCGCAGCTATGGAGAAGCCTGTGAACTATGATAATGGATAAACTCTACTGTGTTACAGTCCTGTTTGGGGCTAGAGCAAGGTTGCCAAGACATGGTCTGAATGAGTTGGGGGCTTCTGAGATCTTGTAAAATGAGGCCAATTTGAAATGTTGGCACTGAATGCTGAGCTTTTTATAATAGCACACGTTGTCCCGTTTTCTTCTAGAGTTGAATAGGAGCAAAATACCTGGCTGGATGCAGTGGTTCTCTGATGACAAATGAACTAATTAGAAGTGGTGTTTCGTAGTTTATCCCAAAGATCTTAGTGATGGTAGATGTGGGAAATGCAGGCTCTGACAGCTTTAGTTTTACAAAAGAGAAGTTTTATGTATCTATGATTTGACATTGTAAACCGAATTTGTCTCACCTAGCTTGCTGCTGTTTGATCCCTTCTAGTACTTTTCTTCATAGAGATGGGTCCAGGTAAGCTAAGGATAACTAATATTTACAACATCAGCTTGCTGACAGAACCAATTTGTGAGTCAGAATACCTTTCACCTTTGGTGTGTAAATGATTTGTAGTATGCCTCTTTCAGGAGGCTTCCTAGAAAGGTTCTTCCTGACATAAATTAACATGTGTATCACATAATCTAATCTACCAAGTGGGATAGATTCCACCGTAGGGCTTCCCAGTACCACTTAAAAACAAAAACAAGAACAAAAACAAAACGCAAGGTGAAACAAGTCATTTAGTTAAAAGTCCAGAATAGTAGATCACAATTAAAGGGAGCAGATACAGATAAGGAAGGATTACATCTTCTTCATGGTAGCATTTGTAGGTGGCAGATTGTAGAGGAGGCTGGGAATGCAGCAAAAGACAGTGACACTGAGGCAGAGAAACATCTTGCCAGAGATTTATGGGTTCCTGCTTCTTGCAATCAGATGCCATTCAGTTCCTTTTGAGCCAAAGGATTTATATACTGCAGAACTCCCAATCACATTGATGGGAAGGATCCAGGACTTCAAACGATAGATTTTGAAACTGTTGGACATTTACTTTCAGATTTTAACTCCAAAATCCAAATCTGAATTGCTCATAGGTTTGGAGAGGAAAACACCTAGTTTCAAATTTGTTATAAACTCTAGATGAGCAAACAAACTTAGATGAACTTAAAAATAGCCTTGAATCCTAGATCGCAATTCTCAGACTTCCTGTTGATGGAAGAAAAAAGCAAGCACTTGATCTCTATTGACTGAGAGAAGTCTATTCTCATATCTCCTTGGTCTCAGCAAATTGGTCCTCAGCCATTCATAGAGACTATGACATTTATGCTGTCTGGGGAGTAGTTTAGGTCTCATGTCATCCAAACAGCACATTTTTCAAACTCAGAAATGCCAGATCATATTATTTCTGTGGTGAGGGGTTGCTTAGGACCTGTGACAGTTGAGTTTTTCCTATCGATTATATGACAATGCAGTTCATTTATAGAGTAGAGTTCAGGGAAATGAGAAAAGCCCCTAGTTTAACAAGAAGATCCTTAATTCAAGTGCTGTGTTGTGTTAATAAAAGAAATTTAAACTCAAGTTGGAGAAAGAAGAAGAGTGAATTAAATTGTGAACCCAAACTTTTGTAGCTAAATCAAACTTTTGTAGCCTTCTAGGAGGGCTGTGACTGATACTTTAATATGAAATGTTATGATTAGGTAACTGGATTTGTAACCTCACAAGAAATTACATCCTACGTAGAAAGTTCGTGTTTAGATCAATATATATGTTTAAAGTTGCTTCTAAATTTAAAACACAGAGTCCAAAATGTTAAAAAAAAAAAAAATCAAAGGGTGCTTTTGTGAATGTGTGTCTGTGTTAGGTGGAGGGGATGTTTATAGAGGTCATAATGTATAAACACTTTGAAAAATCTTTTTCAGGTCTATCTTAAGTTCTGAAATGACTTAATATGCACACATTCTTCCACTGCATCCACAGGTAAAAATATCACTATTATTTATCTTGAGCATCAATTCCTAATAATTTTCTCTATCTCAGGATACAGACAGGCATGCAGAAGTAACTAGACATCCAACACATGCCAAGGTCTTGGGGGCCCAGCATTTCAAACAAAAGAAAACTTGGGTAACACGACTGTAAATCAAGGGCGCCTAAGACCACAGACACATGCACCCAGAAGGGTTAATTGGAGGAAAGGGTAGAGAGAGGCTTCCCCAGGAGCAGCCTGTGTGAGCAACAGGAAGAAAGAGAGCAAGGACTAGAGCCGGCTGGGCTGGTAGGCGCCCTGCCGTCCCTCAGGAATGCATTCCCTTGTTTGGGGGGGGCAGAGCACGACTTGGTGGGGGGGGGGCAAACCTGGAAAGCTATGCACTGGGTAGTGGCCTGCATCCTCTGTCCCCCCTTCTCCCCCCACCCCCCTCCCCGCCTCCATGCTTCTGCTTCTTTATTTCATCCAGCACGTTCAAGGCATGATTATTGATGATTTGTCAGCCTGAATTTGTTGTCGGCAGTAACATTTCGTGACGTTTCACTCTCAGGCACTTGAGTCTGGGGATGAGGAAACTGGTGGTGGGAGCGCATTATTCCATGCGTACTTCTCAGTGAGAAACGACAGGTAGAAGAGGGAGAAGGAACATTCATCTGACTCCAGTCCTTCCCAGCCCAGGAGCCATGAGGATCCAGGGGAGAACTGGTTCGACCTCCTATAAAACTCTGCCCTTTTCCAGAGTTCCTTCTCAAAAGGGTCCCTCACCTCCCCCCAGGAATGTGTGTTGCTAGGCCCACCGTTCATGTGAGCAACCTGGGACTGAGATCTGAAGTCACATTTTTTGGTTTGTTTTGTTTGCCATTTCTTTTGTATTTGTGGATGCAGATGACTCAAATGCCCAGGGCCAGGGCCCTTCTTGGAAAGTTGAAACCTGCATGCACCTTTGGGCTCCTCTTTTTCCCTCCTCTTGCTGGCCTGGCGGGGGGGGGGGGCCCGGGGGGCTCAGCAGCACAAATTCCATCAAAAGGGGGACCGACCCGGGGCGGGCCAAAAAAGGGGAGGTTGGGNCTCTGGGGCAGCTGCTGTGCCTCACCCCTCTTTTCCGATAATCATGAAAATTCAATTTCAAAATTTCTGTCTTTAACAATTTCCCAAGGAGCCTATGAAAGATGCCAAAAGAGAAGGCCTTTTTTCAAATGGTCGTGTCCTGGGAGCAGGCAGGCGCTGGTCAAGCTGCCTCAGACGGCACTTCGGGCACCAGTGCAGGGGATGGCGGCCCGGACGGACCGCTGTGCCCACTTGGACCGAAGGAACGGCTCCGGGCAAGTGGAAAGGCAGGTTAAGAAGCTGGGGAAGGCAACTAGCACTTCTGTCATCCACTGTGCCCCTGGAGCACAGCCAGTCTGGTCCTGGGGGTGCAGCTCGGAACCAAGTGGAAAGTTCTCACTCTTCAATCTTACAATTCCTCGCTGACTTTCTTCTCCCCGCTCAGCTCGCTGGCCTCTCAGCCTTGATTCCGAAAGGAAGAATATTTCTATATCAGCAAGTTCTCTTCTGTCAAAAAGCTTCCCTTAACAGCTTCTTCTCCTTTGGGTGGAGAAGTCGGCTTCTGGGTCAAGAGGAGGCTTTCTAAAGTGTTTTGGGAAACGGAACAATAGACGCGCATGCGCAAAGTGTGGTGGCTGCGTTCATGGTTCCTCGGGAGCTTTGACCGAGGGTTGCCAAACATTCTTCAGACTCAGACTCAGAGTAGAGTCTTTCGTTCCCCGCCCCCTCCAAAAGTTGAACATGTGGTTAGGACCAAAGATACCCCCCCATTGGAATCAATGGAAGGAATACAGCATTTCTTGGAAATTCTACGTTGGGAGTTAGGGTACCTGACCCCTATGGCCCTCACCTCTTAATCACATATGACCGTCTTCCTAAATACCAGCTTTCTTTCCTATGAAACCATTGGCTCCTCAGCATACCTGGTACTTTTTCTCCTCCCCTTAAATTTTTATCCCTTGCTCTTTTTTCCTCTGGGCCCTGGGCCAAATTCTCAGAATTAAATCACGGTCTCATAAATGCCATGACAAGTTAACAGGAGAATCTGGGGGCTGTGCTGAAGATACACGATAGGGAGAATAAGTGTTACAGCTGAATGCAGCTGCAGAGTGGCAGTTTGGGGTATCAGCAATGAATCCCACATTTTCTATAGGCTTCTATTTATTTGATTTTCAGGATCCACTGATCCTAATAGATACAAGTTAAAACTGAAGTAAATTAGAGAAATGATGAAGACCAGATTAAGCCCTTTCCAGACTGGCAGCTAGGGTATCTTACATAATGTTTGATTTTTTGGACAGACTCTTTCATACCACTGGAAACCTAGATAGGTTAAAACCCAAAGCCCTGGTTCTTGGTCTTTAATTACAAATGTGGCAGAGTGGAACAATGTACCAATTCTAAGAAAATCAATCAGTGCTTACTAGGCATAACGAATCAATAAAAACAATTAGCTGGAGAAATAATATTAACAACATGCCCTTGTTACCATCAGACAGAAGTCCCTAAGAACTTTGAAGCTTCCTATAACACATATTATTTTATTACTTTACTGCCTGATTTTGTAGAATTTCTGCTCACATAACACCTAAAGTTGTTTCTGGAAAGAGCAACGTGAATGAGTTTTAGAATCATTTTATACCATGGTCTCAGAATAACTGTCTCCAAGGCTTTGAACATGTCTGCTGGTGTGGACTTCCAATATTCTTTTCTTCTGTGAGGGGGCTGCATGTTGTAGTAGAGAACACACTAGGCTAGAAATGCCAAGCAGGATCTAGGTCCCAATTCAGGCATGTAACTAATAGTAAGGCAGTTCAAGTTTTTGGGGTTCAGATTTCACATATAGAAAGTAAAAAGCTAGGACTAAGTCATCTCTTAGGACCCTCTCAGTCCCTAAATTCTGTGGTCCTATAACATGCTTGTGAACTTTCAACCTAAGAAAAGATCCAGGTCTATGAGTTACTGAATAAAGTATCTATTTCATCATCCTTTCGGCAAAAGTTTATACAGAAGATTGACAAATGATTTTTGTTTTTTCCCTAAAAGATCCTAAATTTGACTAGAGGAAATCAAGCTAAGAGACTTGGCATTGTTTTCTTGCATACAAATGAACCATTGTCTTACACATAAACTTCTTTTCCTTTTCACATCCAACTTTGAAATGTTTCACTCAAGCTAAGTCTTGTTGTTTAGGAGATTCTGGTCTGGCTTGCCTCATTTTAAGACTTCTATCATCTCTTTTCAAAACCTGAGGAGGACCTCATTTCCTGTCTGATAGTTCCTCATGCTTTGCCAGCCTCCGGGTCTTTAGGGAAGCTTGCCAAGAGTCCCCGACTGGGAAGGACAATCTGAGTTCATCACAGAGAATGAGCGGGCCCCACAGTTGTAGTGACTCACCAACCTGGTTGCCCACTTTGCAATGGCAAGAACCACACCATCTCGTAGAAGGACCTGTGTTTTAGCAAACTGCAATTGGATCACCTGGCAAAATCACTTCAAAATAATCTCTGATCTTCCTTTTTACTGGCTGTTTTGAGAACAAGACAAGAAGGGAAATTATAGTCTGAATTATATTTTGTTTCTTAAAAATTAAGATTAAGTAACAGATACTTGGCTTTACGTCCCTTCTGTTCTATGAAGTTAGTGACGATTACAAAATGGTGAAAATAGGTCACAGCAAAATGAACATTCAAGATTAGGTTAGAACATACCTCTGAAATTTGAAATGAATCAGTATTCATTTTTGGAGTGTTACTACATTTCTATAATTCATCATTTTTTTTCTTGGCTTAGAGTCAAGATGAAAAATATTATTTAGACCAAAAACATTGTTTTGTTAAATAGCCACTGCTTTTTAAAATGCAAATCCACTCTCCCCTCACCCTTGCTTCATCATTTGTGCACGCTCATGATCACACATTCACACACACACACACACACACACACACACACGCACGCACGCACCCAGCACCCAGATGCTGGAGAAAGCCCTTTCAAGACATCTAGGACCCCAGTCATGTATGAGGTAGATAGAAAATTAAAGGAGGAACAGAGCAACAGCAGCACTAAGAGTCACTGGTTTCACTTCACAAAAAATCATTGTATAGTACGTAGGTATTTTTTAAAAGCAAATATTTTTATGATTAAAGAATATTGCCTTCTAAATTATTACAATTCTCATCTAATTTCAAGTCACATATAGAAGCCATTTTAAAGTATTTTGTATTACAGTCTGTCACCAAAAATCAACTAGTGAAGTCTTTTAAGATTTTATTTATTTGACAGAGAGACAGAGTGAGAGAGGGAACACAAGCAGGAGGAATGGAAGAGGGAGAAGCGACCTTCCCACCAAGCAGGGAGCCCACTGTGGGGCTGGATCCCAGGACCCTGGGATCATGACCTGAGCTGAAGGCAGAGGCTTAACGACTGAGCCACCCAGGTGCTCCACAACTAGTAAGGTCTTAAAATGTGTATAGGTTTACCCCATGGGGAAATAGATTTTAATATTTATCTCTCTATTGTTGTGGAACTTTAGGACAAGTTAGCATTTGATATTAACATGGAAGAATAGGCTATGGCTTTTTTAGCTTTAATGTGTGTGGCTCTAAAATAAAGTGTACATAGCATTTTTTTCCTCCCTGCATTCTTTTGTTGTAGTATTTTTGCGATGTTGTTTCTCATGTACACATTATTTTTATTAAGTCACTTGGTAAGAGATAGAATATATAATAATAATAATAGCCACTTGTTTTTCTTCTAGTTTTATTATTTCAAGTTAAGCAAAAATGGACACTTCTTTCAGGAAAAAAATATTGAGTTTATTTTTGAAGCAAAAATCATTATTTAGTTACAGTATTTTTTTCCTAATAGATTAGCATTTATGATGGATCTTATTTCAAAGCTGATTATTTTCAAAGAAAAGCAGAGAGTTATTAGATATTCCAAGTAAATCACGTTGTTTAAAAAGTATTTTAATAGATTATTCAAATTGTCAGCTATTGGAAAGGAAATAAAAAGTGCTATCTGTTCCAAATGTGAATTTTGTGGCTTGAAAGATCTTATAAATTCCAATCTCTTTAGGCCAGAAGTAGAAATTAGTATCAAAGGCATACACAACTTAGAACTCCCTCAAAATTTTTTTTTTTTAACTTTAACTGTGATAGGCATCTCTGCAAGGTAGGTTTTAACATATTTTTTCCTGATTTTTTTTCCTCCTTTCAGTAAGAAGGATAAGCTTTTAGAGTACCCAGTCACCGTGGTAACTGCCAAAAAAATTCTCCTGAAGTTTGAAGAGGTCAGCTAGCAGGGTCAACAACTCTGGCCTCTCTCTGAGCTCGGTCTAGCATGCCCCAGCCTGCGGTTGGAGTGTCAGGCCAGATCTGACCCTGGGAGGTGGACTATTCCGGCTCTGATATAAATTTTTTGAGTCAGTTCATGGCCTGGACTCTCCAGGTGGCCTCCAAAATCTATTTTGACCCCCTGACCCTGTCTCACGGAGGCATAGCATCCACCCTAAGTAAGGATTTAGCCAGGAATGACAGCTTTCCACTGAGTGTTATTGGGGACAGTATAAACAGTTTGGAAAGCAAGTAAGGAGGTGTGAGTGCTAGAAATCATTACAAGCACATTAAAAAAAAAAAAACTTAAGAAATCCTTCTTTGTAAATAAAAGTTTAAAATGTATACTTGTTACATAATTTTTATGTGACTTGGAGGATATTTTTAATCTAAGAAAAGTTTTGAATATAAATACTCAATAAACCATGCATCTTTCTCCTTTTATATACTGTTACAAATATGCAAATAAGATAGCTTGACTTGCAACAAAATAGGCACAGCAGAGATGTAACATATACAGAAAAAGAAGCTAGTTCTTAAAATATACTAATAGAGAGTTTCTCGGATTTTAAATACTGAATTATGTGTGTGTGTCTTGATATGTTTAAAATGGGAAAATTAGGAAATTTACAAAAACAACCATCTGGTATGGAGACACACCTGCACTGCAGGCCAAGTACCTTGCTACTTTGTAAAACAAATAGCCAATATACCTATTTGGATACAAATGAGATTAAAAATTATAAATACAGAAGGTTAGGTCTTAAAGCACAAAAGGGGAAAAAACAATAAATTAATAGTGTCTCTGAATTAACTCTGTATTTTCAACAATTTAAGATACCAAAAGCTTGAAAAATAAAAATAATGTATATAAGTCATCAGTGATTCTTTCTTTTTCCTCCTTTTTTTTCTTTTTTTTTTTTCCAGATGCCACCCTGAAAGTTTTATTTTCTCCAGGGAAGTAGAGTTCTCTTTGAGAGTTCTAGCCTGTGAACTCAGTATGTAAATGTGGTCATCAAGCAAGACGGAGCTGCCAAGAGGGAAGATTTTGAACATTTCTCTTTCCTAAAACCCTTCCCAGCATTCCTTCTTCCCGGCGTGCTTCACTGGAAGTTTTCCCCTTTCCCCAGCACTGCTGAAAATGGCTCCCAAGCAACACTGCAGTAGCTAAACCAATTGTACTGCGAAGTTGTTGAACTGGCATTTCTTCTGAATCCTTTGTAAAAATTCAGTTTTAAGTAGGGGTGAGTGTCCTTTTGGGAGCGGGGACAAAGGTGAGGGGAAGAAGAGGGGGAGGGGATGAGCAGTTTATATACATATATACTCTGTGTTTGAAGGCCTCTCTGTCTTGGCTTCTCACTATGTTAAATCCCTATCATAAAACTTACCTTCACAAAGCCTATTTTAGTATTCTGAGAACAAATTGGACCATGAATAACTTAGTTGGAAGTGTAGATTATTTTCTACTCAGGGAAAGTTAGAGATGACAACAGCTTAACTAAAAGAATAGTGATTAATCTTAAATAGATGGATTTCAAAGTTTCACCCTTGATAAAGAGCACCTTTGATATTTCCCCTCTTCAGCCTCATGTTTCCACTTTCTTTGTATTAAGAATTGTCCTAGTGATTACACTGTCCACCTAATACATCATGACTCTGACTGTAGATCTTTTTCTTACAGGTTGTTAACCTGTCAGAGAGGTGAGCAGAAAGACACTTGACTTCCTATTGATTAAATATATGGTTCCAAAGTGGTACCTGTGCTTAGGCATCAGACTCTGTGAGAAAGAATATCTGGCATAAATTAAAATTTCTCAGTTTGATAAAGTTATTATTTAAAAACATCTTAAATTTGTTTAATGCCCTACAGCTTACAAAACAGTTCTCAATTCATAATTTTGTTTGATCCTTTGAAGACTATTATGATATAAACAAATAACCTTAATCTCATTTTACCAAGGAGGAAACTGAGTCACTTGCACACTCTGATCTAGCTGATAAATGGAAGAACTGGGATACCAACTCAGATTTTCTAGCTTCTGTTTTAAGTGATTAACCTGTAACAATAAGCATTTAAATTCCTTTTGTATCCTACATCCCTGAAACTCAAGATTCTGTATTAAGGAGCAAAGTTTTTATATTTCACAGATGTAGAAGTTAAAGGACCTGATTGAAAAAAATTCTATTCACTTAAAGTAAATGTCATGAATCAGTGTTTTCCCGTGTGTGTGTGTATCTACAGTCTTTCAGAGGGGAGAGTCTTAATTTCTAAAAACCAAACGTGGGCAGCCCTGTATACATAAACTCATAACTGCCTGGAATTTTAAAATGTCCTTGAAAACCATAAATTGTCTCAAAGTAAATGTAACAACAAATAAGCCTTTAGAAGCACGTTCTGTATATAAAGTACTCAAGACCATGGCATTGGTCAAGTTCTAGAGTGTTATAAGTGAGGATTCCTTTTT
This sequence comes from Ailurus styani, assembly GCA_002007465.1. Taxonomy (NCBI): domain Eukaryota; kingdom Metazoa; phylum Chordata; class Mammalia; order Carnivora; family Ailuridae; genus Ailurus; species Ailurus styani. The sequence goes on from LNAC01000300.1 coordinate 2,098,849, forward strand.
TTTTTTTCAGTTTCATTGAGATAAAATTGACAAAATTGGAAGATATTTAAAGTATATATCCTGATGATTTGATAAATATAAACATTGTGAAAGTATTCCTCCTATCTGCTTATTTAACACATCTATCACCGCACGTTTGTCTTTTTTTTTTTTTTTGGTAGAACATTTAAGTTTTACTCTCTCACTCTCTCTCTCTCTTTTAAGATTTTATTTATTTATTTGTCAGGGAGAGAGAGAGAGAGAGAGAGAGAGAGCACAAGCAGGGGGAGCAGCAGGGAGAGGGAGAAGCAGGCTCCCCACTAAGCAAGGAGCCCAATGCGAGACTGGATCCCCAGAACCGTGGGATCATGACCTGAGCCAAAGGCAGACTCTTCACCTTAACTAACTGAGTGACCCAGGCATCCCTAAGTTTTACACTCTCAGCAAATTTCAATTATACATTACTGTGTTATCAATTAGAGTCACCACGTTACCCATTAGATCCTCAGACCGTATCATCTGGTAGCTGAACGTTTCTACCCTTACCAACTTCTTCCTAATTCCCTGACTCCCCAATCTCTGCCCTTCTACTTTTTATAGACCAGTATCTTTTAACATCTTAGCAAGTCGGATAAACAAAGTTGTATAGGACTACTTTTGTTTCTCTTTGGTTTTTACTCTTCGTATTAAAAAAAAAGTTTGCAAAATACTCTAGAAATAATAAAGAAAATGTTTAGTTAAATTGCTGTCGATGTAATCTATCTAAACAAACAGAAATCAAGAAATACAAGAGAATACTGCCATGTGATTCTTCTTAGGTTTTTAATTACATTGTTTTAATTATGTAATGAAAGCAGTGTGGATGGTAATACAGAAATTGTTTATTTCTTAAATTGTATGCACTTAAATTAGTCATTTTATATATATTTAATTAAGGTTTTTGTCCTTAAATTATGCTGGCAGCCAGACAAATCCAGTTAAGCTTTTTGGGATTAGATAAAATGAAAAAGTATCCAGAAAGGGAAAAGCAACTGTTCTAGCTGGATGTTGCATTTGTCAATTTGTATCAATAACAGCATATATGATAACATTTCCTGCGCTAAGGTTTGTTAATTAAAATGTGACATTAGACCAAAGATTATTCATTTTGACTTGGAGGTCGATACTCAAGCCTCCAAATTCAAAATTCTACTGTCTTCTCGACTAATTTGCAAATTAAGAAATGACAAAGTAAGGACTGTCATGTTGGCACTAATATGTTTGTTTAGATAGCTTTGCAGTTTTGTTTTTTTTATTTATTCATTTGACACAGAGAGAGAGATTACAAGTAGGCAGAGAGGCAGGCAGAGAGAGAGGAGAGAGGAGGAAGCAGGCTCCCCACTGAGCAGGGAGCCTGATGCGGGCCTCGATCCCAGGACCCTGGGATCATGACCTGAGCCGAAGGCAGCGGCTTTAACCCACTGAGCCACCCAGGCGCCCAGCTTTGCAGTTTTTAAGTTTCTTATTATACTACCAATTCCATTTAATTCGTTCATGTGTGTCTTTAACATCTATCGCTTGTCTAAAGCAGGTTTCCTTCCTCCTACCTCTCCTCCCTCCCTTCCTCCCTCCCTCCTTTCCCTCTTGTCTTCTCTTCTCTCTCCTCTCTCCTTCCCTCTTTTCCTTCCTCCCCCCACCTTGTGTCATTCCTGGGTTTTTTAAGGTAATTTTGTTTTAAAATGTAGAGCACCTCTCAGTCCTTCGGCTCTGGTCAGATTCCAGGGTCCTGGGATCAAATCCTGCATCTAGTTCCCTGCTCAGTGGGGAGCCTGCTTCTCCCTCTCCCACTCCCCCTGCATGTGCTCCCTCTCTTGCTGTGTCTCTCTCTCTATCAAATAAATAAATAAAATCTTCAAAAAAATTTAAAATAAAATGTAGAGCAGCTCGAGCCTTAAGGGGCTTATCTAATGCAATCTGATGCCAAACTGATATGCTGTACAAGAAATGATTTACTTCAGTTAAACTTATAACAAGTCAGAGAACCCTGAAGTATAATGTCAATGGTTCTCTGACAACCAAAATTCAATCCTGAGGGATCAACTTTTAATGTTATAGATTAAGGCAATTTTCCTCTTGTGCTGTCTTGAGATAGTCATTTAAGCTATTAGGTAGTTTTCAGGTAAACTTCTCATGTTGCAAAAGAAGATGAAGGAGGAAGAGAATTATTCTAGGAATCTGAAAAGAAATTTTGTCATATTTATATGTAAGTACATAGAAGCACCATGGAAAACATTGAAAAGCATAAATAAAGATCAGAGAGACCTCTTTTTTTTTTTTTAAGTTATCCCCGCCCATATACTTTGGTAGCAGAGATGGATTCCCTCCCTCCCTCCCTCCCTCCTTCCCTCTTTCTCTCTTTCCCCTTCCTTCCTTCCTTCCTTCCTTCCTTTCTTCCCTCTGGCCTTTCTTTTTTCTTTCCTTTTCTTTTCTTTTCTTTTCTTTTCTTTTCTTTCCTTCCTTCCTTCCTTCCTTCCTTCCTTCCTTCCTTTCTTCCTTCTGGCCTTTCTTTTTTCTTTCCTTTTCTTTCCTTTTCTTTTCTTTTCTTTTCTTTCCTTCCTTCCTTCCTTCCTTCCTTCCTTCCTTCCTTCCTTCCGTCCTTCCTTCCTTCTCTCTCTCCCTCTGTTCCCCTCCCCTGAAGTTCTGATCAGCCTGGACTAGATTAATATAATTTTGGCAAAATGAGATGTTACTTTAAATGGTACAAGAATTTTTTCTGGTAACATTTTTAAGTAAGTCAACCAGGCATAAAATAGTTCTATATTCTTAGGGAAGCAAAAATATATATCCATCTAGTAGAAAAATCACAATGCATAGTGAAAAATTCAGTCAACTGTTTGAGTATTAGTTTCTATGATATCAGATTTGACCCTGTCTTTCTCCCTGTATCTGTATTATAGATATATAGATATATTGTAAATATATCTCATTTATTTGAGTGCTGATGGACACAATTCATAATTATGAGTAAGGCATGTGACTCTTGACCTTGGGGTTTTATGTTAGAGCCCTATGTTGGATATAGGGGATACTTAAAAATAAACTTTAAAAAAAAAAGATTTACCTATTTGAGAGAGAGAAAGAGAGAGAGCACATGAGCAGGGGGAGGAGCAGAGGGAGAGAGAGAATCCTCAAGCAGACTCCCCACTGAGTGTGGATCACAGAACCGTAAGATCATGACCTGAACCAAAATCAAGAGCTGGCCACCTAACTGACTGAGACACCCAGGCGCCCCAAAAATAAAGTCTTACAGAAATAAAAAAAGAAATAGGGATTGGAACCAGAAAGTACAAAAAAACTCAAGATTTGGGCCCAGCTATCCAGGAAAGAGAAATTGGCACGTGCACAAATGGCTTTTTAGATTAAGCTATGGTAAAGGTATGAACAAACAGCTATGAAAGTAGCCTAGAGAAGCTTTTTGGAGAAAATGGGGATTGAAGGAAGAATGGGTAGGAATGTGGTAGAAAGATGTGGGGCCGTATTCCAGGTGGAGGGGAAAGGAGAGAAGCAAGATTGTACCAGGGTGCCATAGAAAATTATTAATAGGTTTAAGATAAAGTCTCTAGAATAACATAAAATGAGGTGGAATATTATCTATTTTAGTAGGCTGATTTATAACTTTATTTGCCCAGGAAATAAAGTCCTCATAAGTGCCATGACATTTTACCAGTTATAAAGGCTTTCTTTTAAAGAGAGTTTAAATTCAGTGAAAAAGAATAAGTATGAGAAATCTAGTGCTTCTCACACCAGATTATTCCCGGATCTGAGTACTTCTGTGTTCCTCAGTATCTTCATCTGGATATCTATTTCTCATATTTGAAAAATAACATCAAATATTAAAATGAAGACTCTTATGGAAAATCAATTATCATTTTTCAAAGATATTTTGCAGGTAATTTCTTATATGTCACTTGCTTCCAGAGTTCCATTATAGAGTTACAAATAAACACTGAATCTTAAAATGTAATTTTAAATGAATGACTCTTCAGTCTAAGAGAAGAAAAAAAAATCATTCTTTAAATTCTGCATTCAGAAGCCATACACTCATGCTTATGCAAGTGAATGAAAATTTAGAAATATATTTAAATATGTTTAAAAGCCTATGGAGATATCTTGCATTCAGGAAGTATCAGCAATTGTATGAACAACTTAAGAATCTTCAATAAAAATAGTAAAAGGCAAAGAAGCAGGGAATAAAGGCACACTGCATACTTTCTAGAAACATCAGAATCATCCTGTAATAATCAAAATAGCAAACTAATACCAATGTTTTCGGTGATGTAACATGCAAGAGTCTAGGAATAGAATGTTGTTAACTGTCAATCTTTCTGATAAGAAATCAAGTCACGTGGAGACTGAATCCTAGATCTAAGGCTTTGAAATCAGGCCCAAGGAATATTTTACAGGGAAAAAGGGTTGAAATGTATCAAACATCAAATTGGAATGAAATATGAGGCAAATACTATGGATGGATGCAAGTATTTTCAAGGGTAAAAGAAACACTCGTTCTTATCTGTGGCTTGCTTATCAAGTTGTATAAAACACTGGTTAATTGTCCAGAACCATATGTTTAATTTCAGTTTAAGTTTGCTCTACTACACAGCCTGAAACTATGGTCCTGTCTTAGCAGAAGTCTTTCACTTACAGTCTCCTTTCAGTCCCTTTGAGTGCTTATAAGGGACAAGGCGCTATGTAGGTGCTATTGAAAGAAAAAGGTGTTAAAATGAAAAGGGAAAGGTGTTGTACCTCCTGCCCTCAAAGATACAAACAATATTCATATTTAAGGCTCTGCCTAAAGCAAATTATTGACATTGCAGTACCCACTTAAGGACCACTTGTTTGCAAAGCTTTTCCTTTATATTTACCATAGCTGTATATCAGATATCCTTGGTACCAAAATTCTAAACTTGACGATGGTACTGCAAACAATATACAAGTTTACAGAAGCAGAAGTGAAAGTGGTGTGTAGAATTGGTTAAAGTGCCCGTTGTCACTTCTCTGGAAGTATGTATCCTCCTAGATCTCAGATGGAAAGATATGTATGTGAATGCTTGTATGGAAAGATAGGTAGACAGATGGTGGCTAGATGATAGGTAGGTAGATGATTGATCAATCAATCGATAGATGATAGCGGTTAAGTACATAGACTCTGGATCTAGACAGTCAAGGTTTGAGTCCCAACTCTACAACTTACTACGTATATGATCTCAGCTTTCTCATCTGGAGAAGCGGGGATGATAGCCGTCCTATCTCATTGGGTTACTGTAAGGATTAAGTGAAATTCTATGTGGACTGCTTACAGCTGTGCTTGCTACATAGTAAGCATTTTATGAGGGTTAGCTACTCTTTTAAAAAAAAAAAAGATTTTATTTATTTATTTGACAGAGAGAGATCACAAGTAGGCAGAGAGGCAGGCAGAGAGAGAGGAGGAAGCAGGCTCCCCGCTGAGCAGAGAGCCTGATGAGGGACTTGATCCCAGGACCCTGAGATCATGACCTGAGCCAAAGGCAGAGGCTTTAACCCACTGAGCCACCCAGGTGCCCAAGGCGCCCAAGTTAGCTACTCTTATTATTAGCAATACACATAAATGCTAAGTTTTGTTTTCGTTTTAAAGATTTCATTCATTTATTTGAGAGAGAAAGAGATCACAAGTAGGCAGAGAGGCAGGCAGAGTGAGAGGGGGAAGCAGGCTCCCCGCCGAGCAGAGAGCCCAATGCAGGGCTTGATCCCAGGACCCTGAGATCATGACCTGAGCTGAAGGCAGAGGCCTAACCCATTGAGCCACCCAGGCGCCCAGTTTTTTTTAACAAATGAAATTTTAGGGATGCCTGGATTGCTCAGTTGGTTAAGCAGCTGCCTTTGGCTCAGGTCGTGATCCCAGGGTCCTGGGATCGAGTCCCATATCCAGCTACTTGCTCGGCAGGGAGCCTGCTTCTTCCTCTGCGTCTGTCTGCTTGTGCTCTCTCTCTCTCTCTCTCTTTCTGACAAAAAATAAATAAATAATCTTGTACCCCTGGGGCAAATAATAAATAAATAAATAATCTTAAAATTAAAAAAATGAAATTTTATTATCTGCATTTTCTCACTTCATAATATGTCAAAGAGAACAGACTTATAGTGTGGATATCTGTTTCACTCTTTGTAACTGCTGCATAATATCCCAGAGTAGGGTTGGGTCAGAATTTCTTTTCCCATTCTCCTGTGGATGGTCATTTAGGTTGTTTCCAGGTGTTTCTGCTTCAAAGCAACTACTAATATCTTACCCTTGAAAATAAAACAAGGGATGCAGAAGGGGCGGTCATATAATATACCCCCACTTTATAAATGATCAAAACGAGGCTCGGGGAAGTTTGGTAAATTGCATAAGGCCATATAGCTAGTAAGTAACAGAGTTCAGAGGAGAACTTGTTTAACATGGTTGCACACTCTCTTACCTCAAATTTTCCCATGTGATGAAGAACAGCTTCACAAATAAAGTGGATCTTAGGTTCTAAGAAGACATTTAAAAAAAAAAAAAAAGACCTTTCTTCCAGCAATCAGCACGAGGCAACCACAAGTTAATGTGCTGCCAAAGTGGGCGGGAGTAAGGAGATATAAAGGAATGTGCTAAAAGATTAAATAAAACAGCAAGCCTGGCAAGGTCCTCACCACTAAAGAGAATATTAAATTTATGTTATTAAATGTTTAAATGGTTTGAATCTTAAATGTTTAATGTTTGAAGTAAGGATAAACAAAACATGATGATGGGAGTGGAATAGAGAGGATGACTATTTAGGAGACTATTATTTGAAAAACTGCCACATTTGACTTCTAGTCTTCCCAGATGGTATACCTCCATTAATGTTGATTCTGTTAAGACTGATACCTGTGCCCCGCCATACCCAAACTGTGTAACCTATCACACTCTACAAACAATATTAAGATAATCCAACTTCATTAATACAAATACATATCAAAGCCAATGAAATTGATATATATATTTTTTTTTTTTTTTTAAAAGAAAGAGAGAACATGTGCGTGGGTGTGGTTGGGGGAAGGAGCAAAGGGAGAGGGAGAGATCAAGCAGGCTTCATGATCCCACGACCCTGAAATCATAACCTGAACTAAAATCAGGAGTCTGATGCCTAACCAACTGAGCCACTCAGGTGCCCCTAATTAAATTGATTTTAAGTTATTGTGATCTTAGAACATTTGGTCCATTTGTAATATGATGGAGCTTCAGCCAAGTATAGTCCTCTCTTGTTCAAATTAGATACTATGGTACAGTGACTTAAAAATGTGCAGGGACAGGGGTGGGGGGTGGCTCCTGGGTGACTCTGTCAGTTAAACATCTGACTCTTGATTTCGGCTCGCATCATGATCTCAGAGTCCTTGGATTGAACCCCACATCAGGCTTCTCATTCAGTGGGGAGTCGGCTTGAGATCCTTTCCCTCTGGTTCTCCCCCTACTCTCACAGATGCTCTCTCTTAAAAAAAAAGGGGGGGGGATGTGCAGGGGTCATTGTGGGAATATTCTTAATAACCCACGTTTCTGGGATGCCTGGGTGGCTCATTTGGTTAGGTGTCTGCCTTCGGCTCCGGTCATGATCCTGGGGTCCTGGGATAGAGTCCTGTGTTGGGCTTCTTGCTCAGCAGGGAGCCTGCTTTTCCCTCTGCCTGCCCCTCACCCTGCTTGCTTAGTCTCTCTGACAAATAAATAAATAAAATCTTTAAAAAAAATGACCCATGTTTCTAGAGCACCAGGCTGGTTCAGTCGGTGGAGTGTGCAACTCTTGATCTCAAGGTTGTGAGGTAGAGTCCCATGTAGGGTGTAGAGATTACTTAAAAATGAAATCTTAAGAAACAAACAAAACAAAACAAAAAACCCCCCTATTTCTAATTCCAGAAAGATTTGGCACGTCAGAACAGAGGAAAGATCTTTCTGATCTCATATATAGTGCATCTATGTGTTGCTGGTCTTGCTGTGCCCCCAGCATTGGGCAAGTATGATGAAAAGTCTAGAAGATTTAACTTCTGACTTTTATTCTCTGCTAGGTCAGTTAATAGACATCAGACCTGGGGCAAAGGACCTTTCCAAGTTGAAATCTCCTCTTACAAAACGGGTAATGTTTTTGTTTTGTTGGGAAATACGTAGATTCATTTTGTTGATGTTTATCTGAAAGTCTGAAGAAGCCTAAGAGATGTAGATTGTAATATTTTACTGCAACGAGCGAAATGCTAGAATTTAGAGACGTGAAGGACATAATATAACTTTAAAGCACAGAATGGGAAAAAGTGATGCACCATGGCCTTTTCCAGATACATTTCTTAGATAGCACTGTCCATTTATTTATCAGGCTGTTTACCTTCTCTGCCTCTGTTTTGGAGTTAGGATAACATATAAGAAGCTTCCAAAAATACTTATCAAAATCAGTTGGACACAGTGCAGCGATTTAACTTCTAATGACAACAACCTCTAACTATGAATGACATATAATAAATTACGTTTGAACTGGATTTTCAGCTGCAGATCTGTATCCCGCCACCCAGACAGGCCTATAACGTTGCACTTGTGGCCTTAATCCCACTTGGATGTGTGCCCTGCTGCCTCTACTTTCCATCACTCTGGTGCTTTAGTCTTCTTGAATAAGTGAACAATCTTTGTTTCTGTACCTTATTAGGCCAAAGACCATAACAGCTAGTGATGGCATCGGCAAACCCCGCGGGCAGGGTTCTCCACAGACCCAGCCAACCTCCAACAAACCCCTTTTTATACTCCTGTTTCTAGGAAGAATTATGATGGCGGTGCCCTGCTGTTGATCAGTCAAATCTGTGGTAGGCCTAGAGATAAGTCCTGTAAGTGTGGTGTACTGTAAAACAGCGGCTCCCATTCATTAGTAGCTTGTGTGTAATAAACCACCAAAAAAGGGGGGTGGTGTGGAGCGGCAGCTGCAGCGTGCAAGGGCAAACAACGCATCTCATTCTTGGGAGCCAAAACTTTGTAATTTGCTACTGGGCAGCCTGCTCTGGCTGACATTCTTTCTGATAACATAGTAGTGCCCTATCTGTATTTACAGTTTGACTACTAACCCCAGAGATTCCATGTGGTAACTATGTATATATATTATAACAGATTGTGAGTAAGGAAGACATGAAAATAATGTCCAGCAGACTCTGGTTAAAGAGACATTGTCCTACACCAGCTGATAACCTTACAAACATTTATGCTAGCCATCGTTTTGAGAATACTGGCTTTATCAAGATGATACTTCAAAAGATAACCAGCTAACATGCACACAGTGGGAATAGTTCCTCGGGATGAATTATGTTTCTTTGATAATGCTTTTTTTAGACATAAAAATGTTCATTGAATAGGAGGGCATTTGGGAGATGCTTTTTTTTTTAATTAAAAATAGTCGATAAAAAGGTAAACTCAATTTTATTTTCTGGCTAATTAAGGATCTACGAAACACTAACTTTGCTACTACAAATTACTTATCTGCCTAAACCAAAACGTGGGGAGCAATTTAATTGTGAGAGGAAGACAATATACCTGATGGGGAAGAAAAACGAGCACACTCTCAATAGACCCTTTTCATTCAGGACGGGTTAACTAATAAAAGGGAAACACACTTGAATTTGCTCACCACTGCTTAATGAGAAGATGCAAAAAATACTGCAGTTTCTGTAATAAAATCTTTCTTTTTACATCCAAAGCAGGTGCATGGCATTGTGATATCAACACTGTACTTGTTTCTCATTGGCCCCCCACTGCTCTTCCAAATGGGAAGGGACTACTGTGCATTCTAGGCATTTTTTCTTTACCACTCGGGACTCAGGGTCAGGAGAGTGCCTATAGCTCGGTAGAAGGCCTGCCAGTTGTTTTGGAATTCTTGCAGGTGTTTAAGAAGCAAAGGATTCTTTTCAGAGGCACATCTGCATTTGTCATACGCCATTTGTGCTAAAGCCTGTGGTGTTTTTGTTTGTTGGTTTGACAGACTGACATGTAATGGCCAGGACCATCGGGCGGCTGTTCCCCACAAAGTCATTCTGATGGCTGGAGTTCTCTCTAGAAATCAACCGCCCTGAATTACCCGTGATTTTTCTCTGCCTTTCAAAGGAAAATGTGCTGTTCTAATGTTCTTTTGGCTTTTTGTTTGCTTTCACAATTTTTTCTGGTTACATTGTTTTAAATTTGAAGTTTAGATGAAAGCGGGACTTTGATAGGATGGTAATAGCCACAAAGAGTTTTCAAAACCAAGCAGTCCTTAAAATTTGCTCGGAAATCATTTAAGAGATTTGTGGCATTTAAATATAGATTGGGATGTCATCAAATTTAAAAGATTAAGAGAACACCTCCATGTCAGGGAGGAATAAGGGAACTTGAGAGAGGCGACAACCACAACTTTTAAACTTTCTAATATTCTTAAACACTAAAAGAAAATTCTCATTTTATTCTTGAAGCCTTTTTTCCTTTCTCCTATCAGCAAATAATATACCGGAGTTTATATATAAGCCCGTGTCTTATCCATCATGCTACCACCAAGCCAAGTAAACATGTGTGAAAGCAAACTTTAGTGTGGTGTCTTTTGTTAAGGATGCTAAGTCTGAAACCCTTATTAACATTCTCCATACATAGGTAGTGTCTCACAGAATTAAGAATTCAAAGCTCACACTTCGAGTATTCACTTTATGGTTGACGTTAAGTTTCTGAATGTTTTTAGGCTGCTGTGTCAGGCCGTTGCCCTGTCACGGCAGAAGACCTAAAATCACAAAGGAATACCAAGTGTTAATGAAGCACAAGCAAAATGTCACAGACACGTCCGGAATCCCACTTTACGTTCACTCCGCTGACTGCACATGTGCTGAACATACATCTCCCCTGGCCCACGCAATACCGCTTTGCGGGGGGGGGGGGAGCCACGCCTTCCGCGGGCGAATCTCCGTGTGGGTGTCTCGTCGTCAGGCTGGTGGCCGCGCCACAGGTCTGTGTGCATACCCCAGTTTCCATGGAGCGCTGCACCGGGAGAAGGAGGCAGGGCAAAACAAAACACAACTGTTCCAGGCCTGGTAGTGGCTGGTTCAGAGCTGGCCCAGGGAACCTGGAAACGGCACATCGCCATGGTGTGGGTGCGAGAGTATTAAAAACCGAGGCCACGTGGTTAACTGTGAAATGGGAAAAGGGCGGTTATTTTCCCTCTGATAGCGACAAGTCAGGTTCTGGATATTTGAAACATTTTAATAGCATGAATTTCACGTATTAATTTTTTTAAAAAACTTTCTGAAATAAGGATTTCCTTTGACCCCCATAGGAACTTGGGCTAAACGACATAGGAATTAGACATACTCAGGTTTTGACTGCAGTTAGGTTGCCAGATTCAGCAAAAAAGGGGGGGAATGAAAAGGACCAATCAGTTATTTAAAATTTCAGCTTCTATTTAAATTTTAGGTAAACAACAACTTTCCAGTATGATATTGCGTGGGACATACTTACACTAAAAAATATTTGTTATTCATCTGATATTCAGATTTAATGGAGAGTCCTATTTCTTTTAATCTGGCAGCCCTATTTGTAGCAATTTGATTAATGACAAATTCATGACCAAAAACCTCATGATTTGAAGGGTTTAGGGTATTTTTTTAAATTAGGTTTTATTGGGCGCCTGGGTGGCTCAGTGGGTTAAAGCCTCTGCCTTCGGCTCAGGTCATGATCTCAGGGTCCTGGGATCGAGGCCCGCATCGGGCTCCCTGCTCAGTGGGGAGCCTGCCTCCTCCTCTCTCTGCCTGCCTCTCTGCCTACTTGTGATCTCTCTCTCTGTCAAATAAATAAATAAAATCTTAGAAAAAAAAATAAATTAGGTTTTATTTTCCTGGAGTTTATAATTTTCTTAAGAATTTCTCTTACCTATTTAGAGTAACGGGATGAATTATAACAGCTGTTATGATTGGATGCCTGCCCAAATACAACTAGGTGCCTTCCATTTATTATCTTACTTAATCCTCACAGCAACCAGAGGAGGCAGGTGGTGATAACCCCATTTTGCAGATGAGAAAACTGAGGCCCACAGACATTACATAATTTTTCCAGAATTAGAGAACTAACAAGTGGAAGAAGCAGGACTGGAAACCAGGTCTGTCAGCTTCGAGAGCTGGGACTCTTCCTTTTATCTGCACTAACTTGTTAAATGTGGAACTTCGTTAAAATCACCACTTATGGTGGAGTCCGCTAACTACAGTTCATAATGATCAATGTCATATTGCTAGTCATCTTTGTTGGTATGTGTCCACTTTTTCTTGCTACTTTCCAAGACGGTGTCAGTGTCTCATATTTCTTAGTACCTTCCCTTACATTAAGTAGTCACATAATTTTGTAATGTTGCATTAAAATGTCATTTTATTTAGGATAGCTGGGATTGAACCAAGTGTGTCTTCATTATGATTCCAAATGTAAAGCGTATTGTCACAATAACCCTCACTTGGTCAACAACCTCTGACTCTATTTGTCCTTGTCTGTATATTCTGTATTGTTGCACTTCCAAAGTTTTACTTGCTTTATAAACTCCTCACAAAGCTCGAACATCAGCATTTCCCTTGCCAAAATACCAAAATAGACGCAATTATTGCTTCTGCGCCTTATCCTTCCTTGCCTTAGATGGGCCAGGGCCATAAAGTGTTGAATTTTAGGCTCCTCTGCCCCTAGAGATACTTCAACCCATCGTTTACCTTCGCCTGCGGTGCCTTGCTTGTATGATGTAAATACTGTTATACAATGTTGCCGGTCCCCCTAGTCCTGTTATGGTTCTTTGATATTACTTAGAAGGTGATTACATAGCTTCATTTATTTCCTTGAATGCATAGGTTTCATGGTCATTAAAATAATCACAGACTCATCAGCTCTCCCCATGCTTAAATAAGATCAATACAAACCAGAACAAGGGGCTTCTTCACTCCTCTGTTTGAGATTTCTCTTTTCCTTCTTTCACTCCCCCTCTCCCTCTACTCTAAATCCTTCCTTTCTCTCCCTACCCTCAAACCCGGCATATGGGAAAATACAGTAATTTTTCCTAGTTCTTTCTGCAATGGGTCACAACATGTATTCACCTGTTTTCCAAGACACAGTGAAGCTTTGCCTTCATACAAACTGTCAGAAGCAGCTGTAGCAATTTGGGGGTTTGCTAAAGGGAAAAAAAAAAAAAAGCCTGCTGGCCCTGCCTTACAAACCAGTTCAGCAATGAAATGGTTAATGGGATGAGTAAAGGCTATTTTAAAGTCTGGCTCCCCTCTCTGATGCACTCTTGAAAATTCACCCCGTACTGCAGAAATCCTAAATTGCAGTGCCTTGCACCCCACTGAAACTCTTCAGTCTGCTGTAAGTAAGCCTCAGCATGGGCAAGATTGGGGGTGAACAGCTGGAGGAGGGGCTCAAGCCCTGGGCCTTTGTAATGGAGGGGCGAAACACTGAGATCCTGCGGAGAAGGAACACAGAAACCCTCAAGGCACAGAGAAATAGACCCAGACAAAAGCCCCGTTACATGGTTGCAAATCACCCCACTGCTGTTATTTTATTTATTGTGGTCTGCAGGAGGATTGTTTTCTCTTTGCAAAATTTTTAAGCTTCATGGGCTTTTCTCCTCCACAACAGCGGTCACTTATACCACAGTGCCACATAGAGACCGTCTTCACCTCCGCTTTTCCTAAGGAAAAGGGGGGAAAAAATCTTGCCTAGTCAGGACGCAACAGACAGAAACTGAAATTGATGAATTTCTAGTCTTCCAGTTCTTTTCCTGGGGTGACACATCGAAACACTGTGTATTTAAAATACTGGCTTATATTGGTTCTCTTGGTGTGATTTTGCTCCGTGTTTTTCTGGCTTTATTTGATTATTTTTCTTAAAGATGACACCTGCATTCATGCTTTTGGACTTAGGCTTATTTCGATGTGGGAAGGAAAGACAGGGCAACAAGAATTTTGTATTGAATCAATTACAGCTGTATAAATGAGTAAACACTTTTCCCCAGTAAAAAACAATTTTTTTTTTCAGTTTCAAAATTGATAGAAATACCATCCTGTCAGTATGGCCAGGCATATGCTGTGAGTTTGAGGTTTTTTTTTCTGTTGGAGGGTTATGAGAGGAGGAAGGCTGACAGAAACAGTTATTTTAAAATCTGAAGGGAAAAAACTGTCAGTGCTATTCTCTTTTGTACAAGTTGTTTCGGGTGTTTACAAAAAGGGGCTGTTGCCTCACTGCAGAGGGAGGGAGAGAGGACCCGGAAGAAAAAGCAGCTTACTTCTCTGTATGGAACTGGGTGGCTGACTTTGGTAAACATTTCTCTACAATTGAGCCAGAGCTGCAAGCTATGCCTTGGGGTACCTGAGGAGGAGTGAGCGTCACTTCACTGTAACCAGAGCAGCAGAAGGCCTTTATTGTCACGACTGGGAAGTTAAAAGGGGAACTTGCAATAAGTGTGCTCAATTTAAGAAAAATAAAAAAAGTGAAATTTTCCTGTGACAAATCCACGGAGGTATTTACAAGGTGTTTGAGCAGGTAATTAGCACCCAAACCAGGTTTCAGGAAATAGTTCTGGTCACCTCAAATGAAGAATATATAATGAGCTGAAGAGCTTGATTTTCAATGGATGATTTACCCAGGACAATAGACCAAACAGAACCGGGTAAAGGGTTTACAAATGGTAACTTGAGAAGCAGTAGGCTTCCTTCCTGGGAGCTTAGTTCTGCCCCCTTCTTCTAGTATCCTGTCCCTTCTCTTCAGCTTCTCTTCTTCCACCACGAATATACACAAACCATAACTTTTCTTGAAAGGGTGAACAGAGTCCTTAAAAAAAAAAATCTGTCAGAGAAACATGGAGAGGATACAAAAAATATAGAGTAAAATTTGCTGTTGGCATCTAGACGGGACTAGTTCTGGACTACTTTGGCCTGAAAGAAACTTCGGAGACTGCATTTTAGCTTACTTGCTGAGGGACGTTTGGAGAGTCTTTCCTTATTGGTCTCTTGCACTGAATAACAAGTGAGGCTGAAAAGATAACCTGTTCTTTTCCAAGACTGTTCCAGAAGACTGAAACTACTGGGAATTGCAGATGATCATGTTCAAAAGGGTTCAACATTTAACCGACAATGTTACGTGATTTGGTTGATTGAAGAAAGACTCCTCTTACCATAGGCACTATGGTTTGGTCTGCTGCAAGCATTAGTATTTCCAGTAAAATAGTAAAAAATGCCACAGTAACTCTGGTAACAAAGTGAACGATAGCAGTTACCCTTCACCTACTGAGTCTCTTGTATACGGAGAGGTAAATTTTACTTTATCATCTAAAATATTTGCATGATTCTTATTTTGCTCATTTACGTTTATGTTCTCCCCACCTCCCAATTACCTTGGGCACACATTTAAAGCTAAAAGAAGATCGCTTAGACGTCATGTTATAAACTAGGAAATAGGTTCAGAAAGTTCAGATTACTGCCCAAGGTCACGTAGTGTCACAGCTTAGACCAAAATCAAGATTTCCTAATTTCTAATTTTGACTGTTTTTTTTCCCCAGGGCATTCGACCATCCTCCTATGCGGTTAATAATATATGAGAGCTGCCTAAGAATACCAATTTCTAGTGAGGCATGCTCTCTGTCATTAAGTGCTCCAGCAAACTGTTAATTAAGATTGTTTTGAGCTGTTTACCAATTTAGGTGATGTCAGATACTTCTTCTCTTGGATTCTGTTAGCCTCTTGGGATGGCAGAAAATGCTGTTGATTCTGTTGCCTGCGGTTTGGCCATCTGTTCTAAATCATGATTGCGGCTGCCATTTGGAAATCCATAATCTGACACCGTTACCAGAATTGTACATTTAAATGCACTAGGCTCTTTGTGAGTCACAAGTCCTTCATAAGATCCCCTTAATTTTATAGGATATCCACAGAGAGGGCTAAATTTTTAAGTTTGAAGGGTATAGTGAAGAAGTTCCACTCTTGTTCTCTTCCCTAGGCATTTCGTTAAAGAGGTCTGAGATAGAAAATAAAACACTGGAAGGTGCAATGTGATGACTAAGCACAAAAGGGTCAGGAAGGGTTAGAAATAAGAATGAAATCATAGGTATTTCATAGTCAGGTATTTCAGTCAGGCTTACAAAGTTCTCCCTGGAGGCCCACTGGAAATGATCAACGCGATTCAATGTGCGTATGAGTATGAAGACTTTCGAGAAGAATTCTGGCTTAATATAAATATTTAGTTAAAGAAACAAATTTGGATGTCACACTTTGCACTTTCCAGAGTTAATTCGTAATTCCTTAATCTTCCTAATATCCTTTATTATTCAACTTAAATATTAAGCCCTTAAGGGTTCAAACTTTTTCTGATATAGTGAGTTAGTACACAAAAAATACGTAGGACACTGTCTGGTACATAGTGAGTGTTCTGTAAATGTTTGCCAAGATGATTCATTTGTTCATGTACCATTTACTGGGTGTGATTCTAGTCACTGGAGACTCACTAAAGGTGAGTCCTTAATAATGAATAAGGTCCTGCCCTCAGGGAGTTTATAGTCACTGGAGGGAGGCAGGTAAGTAGGTTATAACACAGATACCTAGAACAGTATACAGAAGATGTTGTGGGAATATGGGGCGCCTGGGTGGCTCAGTTGTTAAGCATCTGCCTTTGGCTGGTGTCATGATCCTAGGGTCCTGGGTTCTAGCCCTGTATTGGGCTCCCTGCTTAGCCAGGAGCCTGCTTCTCCCTCTTCCTTTGCTCCTCTCCGGGCTTGTGCTCCTGCTCTGTCAAATAAATAAATAATCTTAAAAAAAAAAAAAAGATGTTGTGGAAAACAGTTAGGAGGGGCAAGCAGATTTCCTGGGCCCACCCTAGATTTGCTAAATCCCAACATTAAGCTCCTCAGGCAATTCCAAGTTAGCCTGGGGTGCTTGCCTAATCTAAATTAGGCTGGAAGAAAATTTCTGGGAGAACCTTTCTAGAGGAGTTGGGATCTGAAAGAATGGACCCAGGTTGAGGGAAAATTGTTCAAAGAAAGGTACAGAAGAGCCTCTCTTCTTTGGAGACCTGCTGGTAGATGGGTGTGGTTGGAGGGAAGGGCTTGTGGGAAAGGGTTATACAGGTAGGATGACCATATGTATCATTACTCAAATTTGGATACTTTTGAGAATGAAAGAAGGTGTTATTAATAATTATGAGGGAGAATAGTTACCCTCTGTAGGAGATGATGCAAGGGGCACACAAGAGCTCGAAAGAGATCTCAAGGGGGTCCTTCAGAGTAGAATGATGGCAGCCATTGAAGAATGGAGCAGACTGGTGACAAGATCAGATCTGTGTTTTAGAGTTCTTCCTGCTGTCTTGGCTATGGGATATTATTCTAAGCGAAATGGCCAATTTTGGAGAATAGTTCATGTTTATATAATTTCTTTGAGTAAGTCATTTATGGTTATTCTTTATAAGGATCCTAATGTAATGCTGAAAATGCACTTAGCAATTAAAATCAGATGTAAAGGTGGCAGTCTGAGAAATCCACAGTGCTAGCTAATAACTGCTCCTAGAATAACATCATTTCATTTATAGAACAGTAGCCACGTTCACTCATTATTTATTAAACACCTTTTTTATTTTAATTTTTAAATTTAAATTTAATTTTTTTAAGATTTTATTTATTTATTTGACAGAGAGAGACACAGCGAGAGAGGGAACACAAGCAGGGAGTGTGGGAGAGGGAGAAACAGGCTTCCCACTGAGCAGGGAGCCCAATTTGGGGCTGGATCCCGGGATCCCGGGATCATGACCTGAGCTGAAGGCAGATGCTTAACGACTGAGCTACCCAGGCACCCCTATTTTTTTTTTTTTAATTTTTAAAGATGTATTTATTTATTTGAGAGAGAGAGAGAACCAGCACTGGGTGGAGGCTGAGGGAATAGGGGCAGAGAGAATAGGAGGAGAGAGAAAGGGAGAGAGAGAATCCCAAGCAGACTCCCCACTGAGTGTAGAGCCTGATGCTGGAGTGGACCAGGACCTGAACCAAAATCAGAAGTCAGACACTTAACGGACTAAGCCACCCAGGTGCCCCTAACCACATACTATTTATCATTCATTCCTTTAGATACTAGGGAAACAGAATGAATAAGCAGATGGGGTCCCTGTCTTTATGAAGCTTACGTTCCAGCAGAAGAGATAGACAGTAATTAAATAAATATGTAATATAATTTCAGGTATTGGTAAGTGTTGAGGAAAAAATCCAATCAAGATAAGAGGCTAAAGGATTAGAGAGTGACCAGTAGTCCAGGAGATGGTATTTTAATTAATTTGGTTATAGACAGCCTCCTTGAATGACACTGCATGCAGTGAGGGATTGAGCCATGTGACCACCTGAGGTTCACAGTTAAAGCAGAAGGAGAGGAAGTGCAAAGGACCCAAGGTAGGAGGAGCAAAAGCTCGATGAGTTGAAGAAGAACCTCGACTTGCTTTCTTATCAGGTCATTCCAAACTACATGTCATCTCCTACAAGGCTTCATGTGATCTGGCCTTTATCTACCTATCCCTCCCTCCTGAGTCCCACAGTTTGGGATGGAGCTGTGGCCTATATATGGACAGTCCTCGAGAAGTGTGAGGGAATCCTGGTAACTCAGCTTTCTTTAACCGGAGTCTCCTAACTCTGTTATTTTGAAAGCACTTTTTTTTTCCAAGAAAAAGAAAAGAATTCTAATGCCGAGCATCTACAGTCTACTGGCAGAGCGCTTTACAAATGTCCTTTATTGAAGCCTTATACCAGCCCTGTGCGATTAGCAATATTGTCACCATTTTGTAGATGAGGAAACAAACCCAAAGAAGTTAAAAAACTTTTGCATGGTTAGATTCTATTAAAAGGTGATTTCAGATCTTTTTGCCACAAAATGTCTTTCAGTTCTGTGAAGCCATAAGTAATATGAAATAGGGTATACCAGTAGTACACTCTATTTAAGCATTGGTTCTTGACAGCAGCTCCAAGGCATAGTTTGTAGAATGGTACCTTTTCTTCTGCATGAGGAAATCTCAAAGACTAGTATATAAACCTTGTACAGAATGTAATATCCAATTTCCCCCACAAAAGAAGCCCATAATAAATAAGAAAGCCAGATTTTAAGTCTGGTGCTGTCACTAATTAGCCCTGTGACCTTGGTGTGTCCTTTTGTCCATCTGAGTCAAGTTTCCTGATTTGCAAAATAAGTTAAGTCTAGAGAAAGTGCTTTGAAATGGGAATAATATACACATAAAAGGAATTACAACTTTACTGTAAATATATTTGGCCAATAAAAAAATGTGCCCTAGTGAATGGTGGGTTCAATTTCAGAGGTTGGGAATGTTAAAACACACATAAACACAAACAACTGTTGGAGTGATAAATAACTGTAAATTTCTCTCTGTTAGCTAAACTGGCCATTTTTACCCTACATTCTTTTTCATTTTTGAACTCAGAAGTCTATATAGAAAGGGAGATGACATCACCCAGAGCTTGCGTTGCTGCACGAAGATTATCAAAGACAATGGCCAAGAACAAAGTAAGAGGGGCGCCTGGGTGGCTTAGTCATTGGGCGTCTGCCTTCGGCTCAGGTCACAATCCCTGGGTCCTGGGATCGAGAGCCCCGCATCGGGCTCCCTGCTCAGCGGGAAGCCTGCTTCTCCCTCTCCCCACCCGCTGCTTGTGTTCGCTCTCTTGATGTGTCTCTCTCTATCAAATAAGTAAATAAAATCTTTTTTTTTTTAAAGATTTTATTTATTTATTTGACACACACAGAGAGAAATCACAAGTAGGCAGAGAGGCAGGCAGAGAGAGGGGAGGAAGCAGGCTCCCTGCCGAGCAGAGAGCCCGATGTGGGCCTCGATCCCAGGACCCTGAGATCATGACCTGAGCCGAAAGCAGAGGCTTTAACCCACTGAGCCACCCAGGCGCCCAAGTAAATAAAATCTTAAAAAAAAAACAAAAAAACAAAAAACAAACTAAGAGGGCAGAAGTCCAGGAATGTATTTCATATACCCAGCCAAAAAAATCTTAAGACTAAAAACAAAACAAAACCAGTTACCACTAATCTTAAGAAGATAAATATTGTGAGTGGTGAAAAAGTTAACAGAGTGAAAAAGCTTTTGTAGATACACAAAGGGAACTTCCACATTTCTCAAAAGGCCTTTCCCTTGAACCTCTACAGAAACAGCTGATTCCTCAGCATTGTCATGAAAATGAGCCAGTTAATGTCGATAAAGCAACAAGATTAATGACTCAGCTATAATACCCTGGGGATACATCAAATACCCCCAAAAGAGCAATATATTAAATATTTTGTACAGTTTTATTTAAAAAAAAAAGTCTGAGGCGGGGTGCGTGGGTAGCTCAGTTGGTTAAGCATCCAACTCTTGATCTCAGCTCGGGTCTTGATCTAAAGGTTGTGGGTTCAGTTTCCTCATCAGCCTCCATGCTGGGTGTGGAGCCTATTTAAAAAAACAAAGGCTATACAGAAAGGATAAGGAGCTGTTGAGGCTACTGCTAAGTGAGACGAACTGTGGGGTGCCTTCATTTTAAGCAGCAGAAAAAGAACAATTATTTCTAGAAACTAAAAAAAAAAGAAAAAAGACAAAGGAAAGAAAAGAGAATGGAGGGCAGGTAAGAATGAAAAATTTCCATCTATCTAGGGCCATTTGGCCTTCTTTGGAGGGACTTAACTTTGATCAGCTGGTTTGGGCCAGTTGTGGTCTATATGACCTATAGTCAGGGCTAGGCATGGAATAGAACCCAACTCCTTAGTGCCATTAATATCCTAAGGAGCCGTGTGTCTATACCTGCCCAGCAAAGAAGGCTTTAGCCTCCGTAGGCACTAGGACCCCTGGGTTGGACTTACACAGGCTGTCACCATCGTCCCTGTAGTCCAGAGAGGGAGGCTGAAGTAGGAACAGGTAAGGTTCACTTTGGAAGAGTGGAGTTTGGGGAAGGCTGTAAGATGCAGAGCTGGTAGAGAAAGATCAGTTAATACAGGGGATGGCTACAGTCTTTCAAAGCAAGGTCTGAATGGTGGAACCTTCTTTCCTAACTTTTCGATTCAATGTTTTAAATTTTTGTGCTTCCCCAGAAAAGTATAAGTACTACTGAAAGAAAGGAGAATCCAAGTCCTCAAAAATGTCCCTGTCAACAGGAATCTTTTAGAACTGAAGAAGGAAGGTTCTACCTAGAAGAGTCTAAGTGGAAAGGAAGGACTCCATTATACTACTATGCAGAAGATTGAGCAAGAAATTAAATATTGCAACATTTTTTTTCCCTTCAAAAATGTCCCCCTTACTTGAAGAAGAGCCCACGTAATCCTTGTGTTTTCAGATGAGGATTCGAGATCTCTCCATGAGACCTAACCGTATGCAGGGGGCAGCTGGTGAGGCTGGACAAGAGCATGGGCTCTGAAACCACACACCATGGTTTAAATGCCATCCTTTCCACGTCCTAGCTCTGTGACCATGGGGAAGTTACCAATTCTTCTTAAGCCTCACTGTCCCCATCTAGGACACGAGACTATTCATGCCTATCTACTAAATTAGGATTTAATAAGACAATGGGAAAAAAAGATGCAAAACCACCAAGATACATTCAATGAGGTGACATGTATTAATTCCTTTTCTCTTTCTTCCTTATTGGGTAAAGCACACACATGTCTCCAGTAAATCTTTCTAAAGGGCAATCAACAAGAAAGTATTTTGATCTGAGATTTGCATAGCTAAATCTTCGAAGCTTTTCAAATTTTAGGGTCAGAGGCAAAAGACAGGGGTTTTAGAATAATAATTCATTAGGCTGTAAATCCCTTAGCATTTGGAATTCTCCTTTCATATTTTCATCTAAAGCTATTCACTCAGTATGTATTATGTGCCAAGAACTGGTTTTAAGTGATTTACATTTATTCTTTCACTTAATTCTCACACACCCTAAAATAAAGGCTATCTGTTCCCATTTTAGAGGCAAGAAAACCAAGGCTCAAGCTCGTAAGCACTGTACAGCCTCCTTGGAACCTGATGCATAGTAGATACTCAATAACTAATTCATGGTCGAATTAATACATTGCCCTGTTATATTGGTAGAGCACTTATCATTTATACATCCTTTTCACATACCAGATCTTGTTTTATCCCGTTTTAGGCAATCAAATCATTCTTTCCTTCTTTTTTCACTAATCCGGAGGGACTTCATTGCTCTTAGATACAAGTAAGAGCCTTAAAATATTAACGGTTTTGAACAGAGTAAGTACAAGTTTCCAGTTCAGTCCTTCTGATTGGTAAAGTCTTCCAAAGGGGGGAGGGAGAAATTGGCAGGAGCGTGCCTGATTCTAAATAGCCCAAACCTGGGGCTTGTATGCTGTATTCTTTGCTAAGAGTGGAAAGCCAAATGACAAGACAAAAGATGAAAGTCAGTTTTGATGTTAAAGTCTGCTTTGGCATCCTTGTAATATTGTCATAGATCATTTATATTAACTTAATATAATTAATAATGATGCGTATTTTAAGTAGACCACTCATCTTGAAGGGAAACCGTAGAAATTAAACAAATTAAGTGTTTAGCTCAAAGGTTTTTTTTTTCTTCCTTCTCTTCTTCTTCTCCTTCTTCTTCTTCCTCTCCTTCTGTGTCTCTTCCTGAACACAGGCAGCCAGAGATTCAGGCCCCCAGATTTCTCTCTGCAGAGTGTACTTTACCTTTTGGATGGGACTTTAAAGACTTTAAACAGCTTGAGACTTATAGTTTGCCACAGGAGCATGTAGCAAATTCCTGTTTCTACTTTTTGAACCAGGAGCTGGAGTATAAGAGCCCCGCGCAGGAAGTCGCAGGTGGTGGGAAAGGGGAAACAAGGTCATTTTCAACCATGTACATTGAGGTTGTACCTTTAAAGTCAATTCTAAATTTAATTGAAAGCTGAGGGCAGAGAAGCCAAGATCGGAGCAATGTGGTGATTTATTCTGAAGCCTGTAAGAAGTCATGCGGCTGAATGTGGGATGAGCTGGGGCTTTAATAAAAATGGCACTGGGGAAGCCAGCGGGAAGAGGCACAAGAATGGAACTGGGTTAGATGAAGGATCTCCAGGCCTGAAAGGGAGCGGGGGTCTGAGAGAGCAGTGTTTGCCCAAACTCTGCTGTTTTTACCATGATGGATGCACATAAGTAATCCGCATCAAAAGCAAAAACCAAGATCAGACAGAAGCCACCAAGACTCTTTAGACAGTGAATTTTGCATGAAATCATTAAGGCGTCCAAATTGCAGAAAGGCTATGGAATGAAGGGCAATGAGAACTCACCTAATATTATTTCTAGCTGCAATTTAGCTGAAGAAAAATGACACGTTCCTTTATTAAAACACTACAGGACTTGACAGCAAAGCTCCCACACATTTCTATGGGTGTTATTGTCTACGAAATTATATCGGACCATTGCTACAAAAAATCCATAACGTGTTCTCAGAATCAAATCTTCTCTGTTGACAAATGTTTAGGAACAATCTCTCCGAGCTAAGAGGAAAAAAAAAAAAGGAGAAAACAGAAACTTGTTAGCAGATATTATATTAGAAAGGAACTGAGCTAGAAATTGTACTTCCTGCCTGGGTTCTAGGCTCTCCGATCTGAGGAAGGGGCTGTTTGTCCCTCCAGCAATAGGGACTCCACGATCTGTTCCCATGACTCTAATTTTTACAGTTTTTTTTTTTAATCAACTCCACGTCCTATTCAGCATCACTATTATTGATCTTAATCTTTTGACAAACATATTACATGTTCTTTGCAGAAAACTCAGACAATGCAAGAAAGACTCAGGAAGGAAAAAACATCACTTGTAACCTTACCATCCAGAGATAACCACTGTTAATATTTTGGTCAGTATCATTCTGTTTAAGATAATATTCAAAGGACAGGAAGGTTTCACTTCAGAGAACCAGGCACTGGTTCCTGTTGCGGAGTGATCGTCACATTCAGAATTTGGACGCGGTGGTGGTGGCTTCTGTACAAATCTTTAGATAAGTGACCACTAACTTCGAGTCAGCCTTTTTCTTATTGCTCCCTTTTTTCTAGTTGGCTCAGTAGCTATGAAGGTCTGCATCTCCACAGACGAAGAAGCCACAGGAGGGTCCGTCTGGATCCTGTGAATCACGTGCTCGTGACTACCACCTTTTGGCCACCACCAAGTTTCAAATAACTTCCTAGGGGAGTTTAAATTTTTATTTGTATGTGTGCGCGTGCGTGCTTTTTGGGTAATATTTGGACGAGGACTGGATAGCAATAATAGAAACCTAAAAATAATTGATATGTTGGGGTACAGGAACGATGAATGAAGTTTCTTCTAATTATTTCCTTTATTCTTGTTATAATATTTGTGGAACAAATGAAAATAGTAAGAAAAAAGGGTGACAGGAAGAGGGGCAGACAAGGATGAGGGAGTGGGCATGAACCGATTCTTTAAAAACAAGCAGTTCTGTATATGGCAGACTTTCAGCTTTCTAGGTTCAAAAAGAAAATCACAATAACAATGCTTTTGCATCGAAGCTTACCAAATTCAAAAGCAAAAACCCGAGTTCCAATCCCACTGCTAGCGGCTGCTCAGTTTCTCTGAGCTTCAATTTCCTCATCTACAAATGAGATTATGATACTGCTCTTACGTAATTGACTTTACAAAAATGTAAAAGGGAAGTTCAAGTGAGGTAATTATGTGAAGAATAATGTCATTTTAGGATTCTGAGACCTTGCGTTTGTAATTATATTTGATGGTTAGAATTACTTTGATTTGCCATAGAATTTCCACATTCCTAGGGGATTTCCCTCATGATAATGTTGCTTCTCTTATAGCTGACGGTGTTTAAGTTCTTCCTTTTAGGGAGTCAGAGTAAAGCCATGGAAATATAGGCATGAATTTTGAGAGGCCTGGGACACGTAACTTAGACTCACTGAGCCTCAGTTTCCTGTGCTGTAAAATGGGGATAGTAAGACCTATCTTTCAGAGCTGCTAAAAAAAAAACTAGGAATAATGTGTATAAAGCACCAGTTGGCCACAAAGTACCCTTTCTATGGTGGCTGTTACTGTTACAACAGGATCGATTTTTAAAATATCCTCCCTCAGCTCTCTACTCTCACAGTTCATATGTAAAAATATAAGGACGTGTTGCTCAGAAACTCCTGATAGGCCACCCTTCCAGTCCTTGGGAATTTTTTTTCCTTAGGAAATTTTTCTAGCTCAGTACTCTGGGAGCAAGGCCAATACCTTACTCTTCTAAGGGATTCCATTTGCTGATGATTCTGTTTGGAAAAGGCAACCAATAAGTACAGTCAAGTCAAAGTTTAGTTTTACCAGCAAATTCGGACTTTGCTATAAACTGTCAGCCTGGAAATAAGACTAGGGAAAGTCACGGCAATCTGCCAACCTATACCAAGAGAAACAGGCACATAGTCAAGAGATTTGTCGGTATGTTATGCTTCTGGTTGTTTATTCAAAAATATGTCTTGGACTCTAATTATGCATTATCCAGAGCTGCCTTGGCTCTGGGGATGGAAAGCTAAGAGGCAGTAGTCACTGTGGTTACTTTTTTCTTTCCTTTTTTTTTCTTTTAGTTTTATTTAAATTCAGTTAGTTAATATTCAGTGTGATATTAGTTGCAGGTGTACGATGTGGTGATTCAACACCTGTTTACAACACGGGGCGCTCATCACAAATGTCCTCCTTAATCCCCATCACCTGTTTAACGCCCCCCCCAACCTCCCCTCTGCTAACCATCAGTTTGTTCTCTATATTAAGAATTTCTTTCTTGGTTTGCCTCTCTCCTTTTTTTCTCCCATAATCATTTGTTTTGTTTCTTAAATTCTTGTGGTTACTTTCAGTTTCAACTTTCAGGTTGGGCGTTGGAAGGAAATGAGTTTGAATCCCAGTTTAGCAGCTTAGGGGACCACTGCTCCACTGGGTACTAGCTGAGTGACGTTATGTAAGCTGGCCAATCTCTCTGAAAATCAGTTTTTATGCAGGTACACTGGATAAAAACAAAGTGTCTGCTTCCTAGACAAAAGAATGAATTGAGAAAATGAGTTAAAGTGCCTGGGTCTGTCACATGATAGGTACTTGGCAAATTATAATCGTGGTTGTTATTAGTTCATAATGAGATGGAATCTTCATCTGTGAGGAATGCTCACACAGTGGCAGGAAAAAGGACACAGATCCAGCCCTGAATAAAAGCACGTGCTCACTGTGCTTCAGTATTATGGAGATAGAGGTAATGCAGCCAGTGTGAAGAGGATAAGATCAGGGGAGGTTTCAAAGGAGATATTTGATGGGCACCTGGGTGGCTCAGTGGGTTGGGGCCTCTGCCTTCGGCTCAGGTCATGATCTCAGGGTCCTGGGATCGAGGCCCGCATCAGGCTCCCTGCTCAGCAGGGAGCCTGCTTCCTCCTCTCTCTCTGCCTGCCTCTCTGCCTACTTGTAATCTCTCACTCTCTGTGTCAAATAAATAAAATCTAAAAAAAAAAAAAAAAAGGAGATATTTGAGCCTCACCTGGGAAGGTGGATAGAATTCTCCAAGAGCAGAGGGGAGAGGGTGGTCAAGGCAGAAGAGGAAGCACAAAGTGGGCATAGGGGTACAAAGGATGATGCTTGGGCAGGGACGCTGTCCTGTGTCTTCAGTGGAGCATGGTCCCATGTTA
Source organism: Ailurus styani (assembly GCA_002007465.1). Taxonomy (NCBI): domain Eukaryota; kingdom Metazoa; phylum Chordata; class Mammalia; order Carnivora; family Ailuridae; genus Ailurus; species Ailurus styani. Next base: position 2,125,519 of record LNAC01000300.1, read on the forward strand.
GGAACCGTGGGAGATGAGGTGGAAGGGCACTGTGGCTCCAGACTGGAGATGGCTTAGTATATGCGATGCAGCTCAGCTTGGTTTCTTGAGCAAGAGACAGACAATGCGGTTGTGCTAGACAGTCTCCCCTTGCTCCACCAAATTCATCCTTCTCCTGCTTCCATCTGCTCATGACCTAGGGGTCTGATATGTTGTGGACCTCATTGACAGGCTCCCTTGAACTCTGGCTTCCAGGAGAATCTGGCCAGTGGGACAGGGAAGAAATGAGAAGAAGGCTGAGATTAGGGTATTTATTCCCTCGATGGAAGTCATAGCACCCGTCAGTTGGCTCTCCCACACAGCTCTCTACAAATACTCCTTCTATTACCCCTCCTTAAATCACCCAGTTTGAGATACCAAATGTTCTGTGCCAGGACCCCGACTGACACATAATTTAAATATGTAATAAAAATCAATGTGTCGGGGCGCCTGGGTGGCTCAGTCGTTAAGCCTCTGCCTTCCGCTCAGGTCATGATCCCAGGGTCCTGGGATCGAGACCCGTGTCGGGCTTCCTGCTCTGCAGGAAGCCTGCTTCTCCCTCTCTGACTCCCCCTGCTTATGTGTCCCTCTCTCACTGTGTTTCTCTCTGTCAAATAAATAAATAAAATCTTTAAAAAAAAAAATCAACGTGCTTGTGGGGGACGACAAGGGCAGAGAGACCCTGGCGCTAATGCCGAAAGACATGAAGTTCCTGGGCATACGATTTAAATTAAGAATAATGGATTGTCTGTTCCTTTGTGACTGCTAGTCTGGAACAACATGGAGACATGGCATGGCTTCTTGGGAAGCGTCCTCTTATCTCTAAGCAATAATGAGGACATGACTGACTCATGACATGATTGCAGGGTGCCACCATGAAATGCTCTTCTCCATCCCTGCGGGTGGACTGACTTCAAGAGGAAGACCTTGAGATCAGCAGTCTCATACCAAGATGGTGTTTTTATTAGGCGAGCCACAGAGGATAGACAAAAGGTAGAAGAGGTTGTGGGGACTGAGGTGGCAGAGTATGAAGTACACCCCCCTCTCCTAAGCATATTTTTCCTTTGCGAGGAGCCAACAGAGCTTCTCTTCTTCACTTCTGCTCTTCACCTTACCCCAGGTATGTAGGAACAATCTCCTCCCTCTCCTCCACTCCTGTCCATCTTGCGCTCCGGGAAGGATGGGATGCAACCATTTCCTTTTTATGGCTCTCCTCAGGGGCTTGAATTCTGAGCCTCAGCTTTAATTATGTAATAGAAACATATGTTTTCTATTGCGAGAATTTTAGACAGCAGTGAGGAGGAGGAGGGGGAGATGGGGTGAGGATGTGAGGGTAGACAGGACTAAGTGACTTCCACTGAGCAGTAATTGCAGTGGAGAGTAGAAGACCATTCTCAGACCTCTGAGGCATAGCTGGAAGCATTTCATTCAATAATCATTTCAGATTGAGAGCTGTGTATGCAGGGCACTGCTGGGCTTTGGGGAAATGCAAAGTGGAGCGGAGGGGGGGTAAGGTGGGGAGAGGATGAGACCTATCCACACATATGTAAGTAGATGAAGGAGCTGGGATGGGGGTTAGAAGGCAAAGAGATGAGATCAGGTTGTGGGAACTGGACTATAGGGACAGTATTTGAATTGGGTCTTGGAATGTGGGCAGACATGGAAATATCGGGGGACTTCTGAGCCCTTCTTCTTCATCCTTGCCACCTTTCTTGCCCTTCCCCCAAAGCAATGAATCTGCTTCATTTTGTGTAGAGAACAATTTCAGATATTTGATGAATAAGTATTACATAGATAAAATTTAACCAGGGTACCCTTCAAGGCGTAGGTTGTCTAGCACAAATCATATTTTGCAATTAGCTACCTTCATCATCACCTCAACCACACCAGCAGTAAATTAATATCTGCTTCTAATTACAGAATTAATATACAAATACTTTTTGGTCTTAAAAAAATTGAACCATATTAGTCATAACAGAAGTGGAAATCGCCACCCCCAAACCCATATTTACTTCTAGAAATACATTGTTCTGTGTGTGGGTCTGTGGTTACATAATGGTATCATACTGTGTGTTCATTCTGCAGTCTGCATTTATCACTCAATATATCTCGGAGCTCATTCTAAGTTACTTCACAGAGATCTACCCTCATTCTTTTTAATCCTGCCTAGCATTTGTTTGTTTCGAGAGGTAGTTTTGGAAACACTTTTTCCTAAGTTTTTCAGAAACATTCCTGATGATAAAAATCATCCAGACCTATCCCAAAAGAATCTGTTTCTGTAGGACTGGGAGAGGGGTTGAAAAATTATTTTCCAATATCCCAGGTGATTTTAATTTTCAGTAAGTCTGGAAACACTCTCATGATTTACTTAACTATTTCCCTGTCAAAGGGCATTTCAGTAGTTCGAATTTTTCTGTATTACAAATAATGCTGCAGTGTACATCCTTATACCTTCTTCCTAGTGCATGTGTATTTTTCTGAGGTTGATACTGAAAAATGGAACTGATGGGTCATGGGGTGTGTATATTTTAATGTTATATTAGAAAACTGATAAATTGCCTCCTAATGTGGCTATAGCAGTGTTTGGTCCAATCACTGTCTCAACATTTTTCTTCTTCGTATATTAAAAAGATGAATTACATCCGCTCTTTCATTATGTTCTAACATCAAGTTGTACCAGAACTCATCATCACACTTCTCCCAATCTGTTCTTTACTATTCCAGTAAAAGGAACTAAAGCTCACCCAGATACTTGGAGGTTCCTGGCTGGCTCAGTTGGAGCATACGACTCTTGATCTTGGGTTCATGAGTTCAAGCCTCATGCTGGTTGTAGAGATTACTAAAAACAAAAAAAGAAATCAACTTAAAAAAAAAAAAGAAAAGAAAAGAGAAAAGAAAGTTTACCCAGATCCTTAAGCCAGAAATCTAGGAGACTTCTTAGCTTCCTCTAACTTCTTCTTACTCCCCAACACTAACTGGTTACAAAGATTTAGCAAATGTTATCACTTTATTATCTGAAGACTCCTGCGTGTCTCTCATCACTACATAATTCAATCTGCCCCCCCCTTTTTTCTTTAGACAATGTAATAAACTCCTCATGGATCTCTCTGCTCCTCCTTCCACAACCTCCTAATACTTGTACATATTAATTATATCAGCACACTGATTACAACTTTTTTAAAAATATATTTTATATTTTTGTTTGAGAGAGACAGAGAGAGGGAGAGAGAGAGAGAACAAGTTGGGGGGAGGGGCAGAGGGAGAGAGAGAAGCAGATTTCCTGCTGAGCACAGAGCCCCGTTTGGGCTGGATCCTGGGACCCTGGATCGCGACCCGAGCCAAAGGCAGACACTTAACCGACTGAGCCCCTGATTACAACTCTTTAATGCCTACCAATTACCACCAAAATCAACTTTATACTTACGAATTTGCAAAGAAGACAAAATCAACCAGCTACTTTTTGTCCAATTCTTGTCAAAGTCCTGCTTGATAAAAATGCTGTCTATGAAGAATTGTTTGAGGGGCATGCAGCCTATCTATTCTCTAGCTATTTTAGATTTTGGTTTGTTAAAAAACCATAAAGAATACTTAGTCAAAACTATTATAGTTCCCTGTAGAATTGCTTTCTGTGAGTTATTATTTGCTTTGTTTATTTTATTTTTAAGAAGCAGAGCAAAAAACTCTCTATATTCTCAAAATCTAGAACACTGTTTTATTTACATATTGTCATATATATGCACATATATATATATATCTACACACACACACACACACATCAAACTGAAAGCAATAGGAAAAACCCAAACTTAAACATCTTCCCTAGGATGTCTTTTCTGGTTATTTTTACCTACTATACATTACGTAAGCCCAGACCTACTTACTCTTCCCTGCGTGATCCAACCTTTGTTATGCCTCTGTGCTATATCCTCTGCCTGGACTCCTTCCCCCGCCCCTCTTCTTGTCAAGCTGAGGACTCTATTCAGCCAAAGACCAACTCAAAGTCACTCCAGGTAAGCTGAGTTGCTCCTTCCTCTGTGCTCCCATAACACATTATCTGTCAATCAGTGCTTCTCACATGCTTTGCAGTTACTTGCTTTTATGTCTATCCCCTCCTCTAGAATGTGTGTTTCTCTAAGTCAGGGCATGGGTCTTCTTCAACTTTATATCCCTCACACTGCCTAAGAGAAGCATGGAACTTCACACAGTAGTTGTTTAATAAGTATTTATGGAATAAATGAATGGATAGCGCGGCTTTGTCGTATGAATAGAGGCAACTCCTTTTACACTTGATCTTAGCCAAAAGGCCGAGAAGCGATAGAGGCAACTCCTTTTAATCTTCCTTCCATCCAGTGCAGCAACCTGGAGCTCCTGAAATGGCCACGATTACTCAAATTGTCATAACTACTATGGACAACTGTGACTGCAAAAAAGAGAAATCTTGAGCTATGCAGGACATTTCACCCTCTCGCCTTAGGCACAGAATGTATGTGGCTGAATGTCTGTGGCCAGGGGGCACAGCCTGCCATGTCCAAGATTATCCTTTTGCCTAAAAACCTGGCTTTGGGGTAAGAGCAGAGGCTGGGTTGGGGAAGTTTGGATATACTATATATTTTTTTCTTTTGATGGTACCACCTTTTCCTATAGAAGGCTCAAAAACCTTGGAAATTAAGTCATTCCACAAAGGGACAGTTTGCTGTGTTTGTTTTTAATACATCACAAACATATATACTAAATTCCATTAAAATACACAGAATTTCGGGGCACCTGGGTGGCTCAGTCCATTAAGTGTCTGTCTTTGGCTCAGGTCATGATCCTAGGGTCTTGGGACCAAGTTCTGCATTGGGCTCCCTGCTCAGCGGGGAGTCTGCTTCTCCCTCTCCCTTTGCTACTTCCCCTTCTCAAATAAATAAATAAAATCTTTTAAAAATTACATGGAGGGCGCCTGGGTGGCTCAGTGGGTTGATGCCTCTGCCTTCGGCTCAGGTCATGGTCTCAGGGTCCTGGGATGGAGGCCCGCATTGGGCTCTCTGCTCTGCAGGGAGCCTGCTTCTTCCTCTCTCTCTGCCTGCCTCTCTGCCTGCCTCTCTGCCTGCTTGTAATCTCTCTCTCTCTGTCAAATAAATAAATAAAATCTTTAAAAAAAATAAAAAAATAAAAATTACATGGATATTTTTTAGCATCAAAGAAATCGGTAAATATTTTCCATCAAAAGGTGAAGTTGTGTCTTTTGAGCAGTCAGATACCATGTCTTTGGTTTTTGTCCTGTGTGTGAGATAAATGTCATAATATGTATTTTGAAAAGGAAAGCAAATGTAAACAAAAGAAAGAAAGCAAACCAAGGACCCATCACAACCAGTACAATGGAATGAGGAACCACTGGGTGGAGAAAGAAGAAATCTTCATTAGTACTTATTAGATGTCCCATGGGTATGGTAAAAGCATAATAAACCAGCAGTTTTGACTGGACCCTGTGGAAAGAATGGGGGGTCAAGGGGAAAGGGAGGGTGGTCCTACTGCTCGGAAGAGACTGACTGACTCCCGACTTTGGGTTAAAGCTTCCCAGGAGGTCTTAATTAACCACGAGGGAGTTCCATTTAGGGATTTTACAGTTTTCCAAGATGATTTTAAATTTAGGTTTTTTTCTCAACATTTGAGCCCAAGTTTCCGTTATGATTAAGTTGGTGCCAAATTGTGTTACTTTTGTTGTACCTGGCTAATAAGAAAAAAGCATTAGTAGACCTGATGCATAAAAGACATGCTAGCACTGTGCAAAGATGTAGGAGTCCCACAGCCAGCTGTGGAAGGAGGGTTCACAGAAAAGCCGTGAGAAATTGGGCCATCACCTAGCACCCAGAGTGGCCTGAGCATGGGGACCAATGAGAACCTGCTATTGTGTGTGCTCCAGAAGAGATTTGGTTTCAGCAAAATGTCACCAACTCTCATGTTAAATTAGTGTTCACTTGGGGCACCTTGCTGACTCAGTTGGAAGAGCTCGTGACTCTTGATCTCTGGGTCATGAGTTCGAGTCCCATGCAGGGTGTAGAGATTACTTAAATAAATAAATAAATAAATAAACAAACTTAAAAAAATTAGTGTTCATTTGAATTCCACCAGTTTGGGATTTGGTTTTCATTTAAATTTATTTTACTGTATTGTTGCTTAAGTTCGATGTATTGAAGGAGTTAATGCTTACATAAATAGTATTATCATATTTAAATAATATTATAATTAAAATAGCCTAGGTCAACACCAAGTGCTGAAGGGTTTGGTGCTTTATTTTGTTTCTCCTTTGAAAGGGAACTGTACCTTGTTCAAGATTGAGAAACATTGATTTGAAATCTCCTTCCTCAAACAATTGGACATTGGCCTAAGTAGAACTCTGCTCTAAGGGCAGAAAAACTGGTTGCTAGTCTTCTAATATGGTCATGTGAGAGCGTGAGAACTTTGGCCACTTGACGTATGAACTGACGTGAACTGTCCAATACGGATAGAGGACCTCACACACATTAAACCTCATTTAATTTTCACAACCACCATTGTCCTGATTTTATGGATGGAAACGAATAGGCTTGCAGATGATAGGAGGTTAAACCCCAGGCAGACTTAGGTAAGGGCTACAGTGGGATTCCAACCCAAATATATGTATAGCTCTAAAAGCCATCCCAGCCTTTGTTTTTTAATTTTTCATTTTTTTCTAGTGTTCTATCAAAATTATATATGCCCATGGTTTAAAAAATAAAATGTTTCCACAAGGTTTATAAAGAAACATCTACATCTACATCTCTGTCCGTCACTTTCCCCACCCCAAAGGCCATCACTTTAATGTATCAGCCACTGCTTTTTAGGCTGACCTCCATGTTTCCATCTCATATACTTACATTGCTGACTTCTTGATTTTTCTTAGTTGTAGGTGCTACATAATAACTTTTCACTGTAGAAGATGAGGGTTGGCTCTCTTCCTCCCTGCCCCCGCCCCAGGATGCTGTACTACACACACCACCTTTAATTACGTCATAATTTTTGTTCTGTCTGCACTAGGGTTTACACTACAGTGACCACAGCTGAGTCATTTTGTAAACCATGACAACGCTTACTTTTCCATTTGCCTTGTTTTCTGCGTGTTTTGTTTTATTCTCTTTTAATCATTTCAATTTATACTTTTTGGGATTTGTCCTTGCTCGAGATGTGCAGATAGATCACATACTTTATCAATTTTATCCCCTATAGATTCTTTCCAGGGGCATTATGGCTTGCAGAAGTTTGAGCTAGTTGCTCTCAGAGATTCTTTTCACCTTCACGCTGTAAATTCTCTTCAAATTCCCCTATATTGCTTCCTGTATCTATGACTTCCTTTTGCTGGTGTGCTGACCATTTCTATAGCTTCTTGAGAAAGTATAGGAGAGATAACTCTTTTTGAATATGTGTAATTCTGAAAATGTCTTTTTCCCCCATCATCATACATGATGAGGATTTAGTTATGCATAAAATTCCACATTAATAATTATTTTTCTTTGGACTTTTGAGGGCTTTGCCCCATTGCTTTCTAGTTTCCAGTTTTGCTCTAAAAAAAAAATCTGAAGATCTCTTGTTGTGACCTGTTCCCCCCCCTCCCCAGGAGTGTGTTAGATCTCATCCCAATGGTATTACATTTTTCTAGAATATGTTTCAGCATGGGTTTGTTTTCATCCTTTTTGCTGGATACTCAGGAAGTTCTGATGAATTTGAAAAATCATGCCTCTATGCTCGGAGAATTTTAAATATCATTTCATTCTAAGTTCCTGTCTTTCATTTTATCTGTTCTTTTTGGAACTCATATTTTTAAAATATTACACCCTTAAGAGTATCTTCTTTTCTTTCCTATGTTCTGGCTAATTTTTCTTATCTTTAAGTCTTTTTGCTTAATTTTCTGGCATAGTTTATGGGGCACCTGGGTGGCTCAGTTGGTTAAAGAATTTGCCTTCAGCTCAGGCCCTGATCTTCACAGTCCTGGGATTGAGCCCCACTCAGCAGGGAGCTGGCTTCTCCCTCTCCCTCTGCCCCTCCTCCCACTTGTGTTCTCTCTCTCTCTCTCTCTCTCAAATAAATAAATAAATAAAAATCTTTATTAAAAAAAGAATTTTCTGGCATAGTTTTATCTTCCAACCCTTCTGTTGTGTTTTTCATATTTTTGCTTTCCAATCATTCTTTTTTGTTTTCTGAGTGTTCATTAAAACACAATATTCCGTCCTTGTTTCATAATTGTGATATTTTATCTAAGTATTTTTTCTTATCGTATAATCTTTGTTTCTTTCAAATTGCTATTTTCTGCCCATTTGTTTTAGTCACTGTTTTAATGTTTGAGACTTTTCTTAGCGATCTGTCAATCTTGTCTGTCTGCTCTAAGTGGCTGGGGGCTTATCGATGGAGGTTCATTGGGGGCCATGTGGCCTTTTAGTTGGGGAAACTCTAGGGTAGGTTTGTATCTTTAGATTTTTCTTTTCCTTTTCGGTCGTCAGAGAAGTGCTTCCCTTTTTGGTTGGCAGCTGAGTGAAGAGGGGGCACTGGCAGTGTGCACGCTGGTGTGGTGCACGTAGGGAGAGCTCAGCATCTGCACTCAGACACCCTTTGACTCTGTACAGTACTTCTGTTTTCAGCTGTGCCTAGTGTGTCCCCACTCCAGAGACCCTCTGTTTTACTTCAGATAATACATCTTCAGTCTTTTGCAGGGATAGGGGGCGATTCTTACCCAACTACACAGGGTAGGGGGCAGGATTTGGAGTCCCCCAGGGGAAGAAAAATAGCCTTAAATGTATTTTTAATTAATTAATTTTATTATTATTATTATTATTATTATTATTATTATTAACATATAATGTTTTATCTGTTTCAGGGGTACAGGTTTGTGACTCATCAGTCTTACACAGTGCTCACCACCACACATACCCTCCCCAATGTCCACCACCCAGTCACCCCATCCCCCCACCCTTCCTTAAATGTATTTTTCTCAATAAAAGGCAAGTAGTTGTTAAAAGTAGAAAAATTATAAGTAGACCAAGACAAAAAAGTAGAAAATAAAAACCATTCCAAATCTCAGTGTCCAAAGATAAGCACTGCTAACCTGTTGGTATGTTTCTTTCTCATCTTCTGACCTGTGTGTGCATTTATATATGTTTATTTTATTTCTTCAAGCAGAATTGTGGGAATGCAATGAATATTGCTTCTTCATTGTAGGAGATTTTTCAGCAATGGCTTTTAAAGACTCTTACCAGCTTTTTCTTGGTAAATGCCTTTTGGAATCTAGTAACAAACATGACTGAATTAGTAAGCCAGTCTCTGAATTTAGAGGTCAAATCTTACCCCTGTCCCCATGTGCACATTTTATCCTTTTAAGTTAGTTAGTAGAGAAAGGGAAACATTCAGTAAAAAGAAGTAAAATGCCCTTAAACCCACCAAAGGTTTTAGGAAATGCATTTTTAATTCATTCCTTTTTACTAGCAACACCAAAAGTTGAAAGTGTCAGGAACTCAATGCGAGAAAGGAAAAAGAATTAATTTGTTATCAAAAGTAATAGGATGAAAATAAAAAGAAATTTTTTTTTTTAAAGATTTTATTTATTCATTTGACACACAGAGAGAGACCACAAGTAGGCAGAGAGGCAGGCAGAGAGAGAGGAGAGAGGAGGAAGCAGGCTCCCTGCTGAGCAGAGAGCCCGATGCGGGCCTCGATCCCAGGACCCTGGGATCATGACCTGAGCCGAAGGCAGCGGCTTTAACCCACTGAGCCACCCAGGCGCCCGAAAATAAAAAGAAATTTAAAAAAAAGTAATAGGATGAGACCTTGGTAACTCAATTCCATTGTTTTGTAGAATTAATTTCAGCAGGTCCTGTGCTACTTGCATTGACCTAAGGCCAAACAAGGGCAACACAGACTGGGCATAAAAGAAATGCACGCTTCCTGATCTACCGGGTTGCGGGAGGGAGGTTTTGACCCCTTTCTTCGTTTGGGGAATTTGGCCCCCCACATTTGGCCCCTTTCCCCCAAATGATTTTACACCCCCGCCCCCCAACCAAAAGAACAAAACCTTGTCTTGCTAATGTGCCCTGGAAGAACTCACTAAAATAGGCATTGCAGAATTAGTGTCCTTCTGAGTATTAGTCACATGAGGTGTAACTACCTATGTAGGGATTCAGGCGAATTGTATATTCTAACCAAGGCTGTTGGTCCTTCTCCTCCTCATGCCTTGCGGGTTGTTTATGCAACTGTGTGCCACTTTCTGCTTATAGGTAATTGGATTTGTCAGGTATGTCCCCACTGAGGATAAGGTTTATCATGAATAAGTTTATTAATATTACCATAGATAGAAAATACAGGAATTTCTCCAACTGAGTATGAGTACCTTAATATGCATACACAAAAAAGAAATGAGAAATAAGCAAACATATTTTGTCTCTCCTACGCATCTATGAGCTCTTAAAAGCTGGCCAAACCCAATCTTATTAAGGTAACCTTTCCCCAGTGCACATTACAAGCCATGGGAAGGTCCTAATAAACATTGAATAGACGAGTGAAACTGAATGTGACTTTCCATTTTTCAGATTGAGTTTAGGAGAACCGAATTCCACGTTAACTCAAAAGAAATCCGTGGGAGGGACTCATTTGCGAGGCGGCCCCCGTGGGCGGTTGTCAGCACAACGCAAACATTCTTTGCATCGTCACCCTGCCTCCTTCTTACCACTGGCCAATTCCCTCCCTCTGTCTGGGTGTCAGGAAGGTAGAAGTGGAGAAGCCCTTTGCCCCTTTCCCTGCCCTTTTCACCCTCCCTCTTCCTGGGCTCTCCGTTGCGTCCCGTGGCGCACCATGGTCTCCCTTCACAGCCTCTCGATCAGCCTGGACAGCCTCCCACATCCCCGGCGGCATCCCCCACTCCGGGGTTGGACCAAGTCCCTAGCTCCCATTGGCATTCAGGCTTCCTCCCTCCAGTGTTACTTGTGGGCCAGTTATCCTGGCTCCGAAGGAAGGAATAAGTAGGAGGAACAGTCCAAGAGCAGAAATGATCAAGTGGAAGGGCGGGAGGGGACGAGGTTGGAAAGGACGAGGAGAAAGCGTTGGCGAGGAGGCAGTGGTGGTGACAATGCTTCCACCAGTTCACACGGAAAAGTTAAACAAAACCATGTCTGAAACTTTTTTATACACTTAAATGCACTTAATTATTTTACTCTGAGATGATGAGCTTTCAACAGTTTTTGCACTAGCATGTTCTTTTATGAAAAAATGGCAATGCAATAAAGAGTTGGTAAGTTGGTTCATAATTTTATTATTATTTTTTAAATGAAACTGTATTGGTCTGGGAAATCCCAATGCCTGGCCGAGAGGTTGAGTGCTTTTAATGGCTTTGGAGTCAGAGTCTAGGCTTAAACGCTACTTTGTGTCCGTGGGCAAGTGATTTAACCTTCTGGATTTCAGTTTCCTCGTCTGAAAATAGTAAGTGTCTGGAGGAGGCTAAAGACGGCAGTGAAAGACAAGTGCTTACCACCGGGTGGAGAACATAGAGCTCACTGTTAGCTGTTATTATTATTAATATAATGATAAAAAGAACGCACTTGTATTTAGGTACTTGTTAAGGGACTAACTTCATGTGTGGGAGTGGGTTTTAAGCGTTGGCAGATCGGCAACAATTTGGGAGGACCAGGTTGGTTTTTCTCTGGTTTAATTGGAAAGGCGATGAACTTCAAGGCAGATCTGTCTGCAGCCTTGTTTTGTAATGTACCAGCAGAGCGACCTTGGGTAGTTTAGTTGACACTGGAGCCTCACTGTCTCATCTATAAGATTGGGTGATTGTGCTCACTACACAGTGTTCTTGGAAGGCACTGTGTTTGGTGATGGGTGCTAGTAATGGCCCAGCACAGTAAATAGTTGTTGGCATAATTAATTTTCACACAGTACTTTAAGGAGGTTTCATGATTACCCCTGCTTTAAATATAAGGAAACCGATTTGTAACAGTGTTGTATGCTGTCTGATGGTAGCTACGCTTAGGGGAGGCATAGCACAATGTAGTTGTCCATTGGCTAATATAACATTTGTGTGTCAACTATACTTCAATTTAAAAAACAGATAAGTATGAGAAAACTGAGAATAGGTCAAGTAATTGCCCAAGGTCACATGGGTGACAGAGCCCACATATGAACCAAGATTGTCTTTATTTTTATTTTATTTTATTTATCTTATATGTTGATTGAACCAGATTTATTGAACATAACAAAATTCTGTGTACAAGGTGACCTGGTCCTGCTGCTTCAAAACATGATCTTTTCTTACTATTATTTTGATAAGGCATTCCATCGAATGTTAAAAGCAGCTTACTCTAAAATTAATGGAGGACGCCTGGGTGGCTCAGATGGTAAAGTGTCTGCCTTCAGTTCAGGTCATGATCCCAGGGTCCTGGGACTGAGTCCGGTATTGGGCTCCCTGCTCAGTGGGGAGCCTGCTTCTCCCTCTGCCTCTCTCTCTGTCTCTCATGAATAAATAAGTAAAATCTATAAAATTAATGGAAAAGTGCCCACTGCACACTAAATAAATGGCCTAACTACTGGAACTTTAGTAGTTCTATAATACAATTAACATCGGTAGGATCGAGCCCCTGCGTCAGGCTGCTGGAGAATGGATATGAGCTGTCAAGGAGCCATTTTGGGCACTGCTGCTGTGATGCTGTCATGTTTCTGGATCCTGATGTTCCCATTATCTGATTCTAGACACACCATAAGGCTTCAGGAGTCTGAGGTCTAGCCACTTGCTGGGCGAGAACCGGTATCACCCCAGCACGTGCATCCAATGGGGTCCCATGGCAGCCCAGAGTCCTTGGGAATCTGTGCACGGGGCTCTGACGATGGATGGATTCTTCTTTGTGTCCTCCAAGTGCTTTTCCAAGGTGGCCTCCATCTCGCCCTCTGTCTGCCTGGCCCCAAACCCAGACTGTCTTTAAAGGCCACTCCCTTAACCACTAAGCAACACCCTCGGGATAAAGGTGCCATGTGGAGATGATCTGAGGATGCTCACCAGTCAACTGGATTTGGGAGGAGATGCAAATCACAAAGGTAAACAACATTGATTTGGAGAGAAGATCCTTTTTTCTTAATTTTCTTAGTTTGTGTTTCTGAGGGGTCATAATTTGTTAAACTGTTCTATATACACAACAGTAAGCATCTAATAGCATTTATATGCTGAGTCAGTATCCAGTTTGGGATTAACATATGTTCCTAGAATAAGGGGACTAAGGCGCCTTCCCCACCTCGGGCAGTGGGCAGTTACTAGGGGAGACGGATACACAATTGCACTGCAGGGACACAAGCTTTGGAGCCCAGGGTTGGAGCGTTTGGCTGGGGGGAAAGGGGAGGCGAAAAGGGGTGGCTGGGGCAGCTTTCCCCACACAGTTGTTTCCAGAAGTGAGTATGGGAAGTTGAGTAGGAGTATGCCACGTGATGGTGAGATGACGAAACTTCCAGGCCAGAGGTTGCAAAGTGGCAGCTCCCTTTTGGTCCGCAGATGTGTTCTGATTATTCACGACTACTTGTCAACGTTTAGAAGTTCGGAGTTTTCGCATAAATAAGATGATTTCTGGTTTCTCTAGACAACTTGGAAGCTCTAGAAGCCCTAGGCCCACCTTCCAGCCTGACCTCAATTGCTAGAGCAGGATAAGGGACATTCTGAGTGGGACAGCTCGCTCGCACTGCACCTAGCAACTGAGTTTCCTACCCCTCGGTAACCCAGGGCCCGAGAAGAAAGGAAACAACATGGGATTTGTACTGGCAGCTGTTTGTAGTTGCTCAGATATTAAAGTTTCTGACACAGAGCTTCTGAAGAGGGGCCAAGCAAAGTGATTAAAAATCTTAATGGATTTGTACATGGCCAGCTGATTATGTTAAATGACAACAGGAAGAATGGCAATAGTAAGAACGATTTCCTTTCTCTTTGATTAACTTTTCAGCTCCGGGGAGGGGGAGTTTCTTTTACTTTAATTTATCGAAGGCATCAATGTGAGTTTTGTGTACTTTAAAATAACGATCCTCAAGCTTTGCTGCTTTTGAAAATACCACGGCCTGGGCCATAACCCAGGCCAATGATATGACCCTCACACATTCAAAGAGTTTTTTTAAAACTCCCCAGGTGAATCTGTCGAGCACCTAGTTTTAGTTTTGAGAACTAGAGGTCTGGTGCCTGCCTTTTTCTCTTAGTGTCCCTGGAGCACTGGCTCATTACCGGTGACTTGTGAGTCCATGGCAATGCTGTCTTTCAGAACATCAGTTTCCAGACTGCCAGAAAAGTCCACGAGGGTTGGTCCCTCTGATTCAGCGGAAAGCCCAATTCTAAACCCTAGGGAAAAGTAACTTCTCTGCACGTTGAAGAGGATTGTTGCTTTTGGGCACCTGGAGCATTTTTACCTGAGGGTTCTGACAATTTAAATAATTGGTATGCTATAACCATTCTGGCTGACAGAAGTGTGGTTTTGCTGATGAGCTGTAAAAACATGTAACAAATAGGCTTCAGGCTAAAGATACCTGGAGAGGGAGAGATTGGGAGAGAGAGGAGGAAAGAAGAAAGGAAGGAAGACTGGCAGACAAAACAAGTAAGTAAGCTAGCTCTCTCATTTTATTCCATTGACTTGTGTAAAACATTTTAATCAGATTTCTTCCTTCAGGATAGCAACTTAGTGAATATGGCCACATTTCCAGATGTCTAGGTTCTTTTGGATGACTAACTTGTATAAAACTTGGCTAGTGTGCGCAGTAAATTATTTCAGTATAAACTAAAGCAATTTCTCATAGAAGTGTTCTTGTGAAAAAAAAAACAAAACACAAAACCCCAAAAAACTGCTGAAAAATATCCCCAGCTATCTAAACCCAATCTATATTTTTGACCAAAGCATTAAATTCTCTAGTCCCCAAAAGGAAATATCAGTGAAAACTGTAGCCTCTGCCTTCATATAAGTAAGCCATTGTAACAACTTTTTGGCCAACGTACAAATGGATCATTGACTAAAAATGATGAAAAGGGAAGACTTCCTAGGCCCCTCCCCCTCCATAATCATTTCATGTCTTGGAGCTGAAGTATCTTTCTGTGAGACTTAAAACTGAAAATACATGAGTTACAAATTTAGCAGCTCTAGTTTCTCTGCTAAGACAATGTTTAGATGCAACTCTTATTTCTGGGGCAGATCACACACTTGTTTGATACTTGAAGAAAATGAGTCAAGATAATGTCTTACATTGAGGAAACTTGGCAGTCACTGGTTGTCTGAAGAACTTTTAGAGCTAATCAGAATGTTGAGTTGTCTTCAGCTTTAAAAATGATTTTGTTTTAACATATGTTAGCTGAAGCAAAAAATAATACAGTAGGAGCTATGCGTCTATCAGAATGACTGACAGATTGAAATTCTCTAGAAAAATAGATTATTTTCCCTCAAAGAGAGTAAAGTTTTGGTTTTCAAAGTCAATCAGAAAACTGATAATTTGGACAGGAAAGGAATCAGCTTCTCTTTTTGAGACAGTATATTTCTAATGATTTTTATGGAGACTATAATAAGGATCAAGAAACAAAAGCTTGATATGGACATGTTTTTAGCTAGCAGATTGAAAAGAAATAATGGCATGAAATAAAGTGTTTTTTTTAATACTGACAAAATTCTCATTTCTTTTATATTGTCTGAAATAAAATCGATAAATGAAAAAAATCTGTAACAGTTCAGTTCTTCAATACTAGCTATTATTTTGTGTGATTAAAACCTTATCAGTGGGCGCCTGGGTGGCTCAGTGGGTTAAAGCCGCTGCCTTCGGCTCAGGTCATGATCCCAGGGTCCTGGGATCGAGGCCCACATCGGGCTCTCTGCTCAGCAGGGAGCCTGCTTCCTCCTCTCTCCTCTCTCTCTGCCTGCCTCTCTGCCTACTTGTAATCTCTCTCTCTGTGTCAAATGAATAAATAAAAAAAAAATCTTTAAAAAAAAAAAACAAAAAACCTTATCAGTTATGTTTGTAGTTATGTGCATATATATTTTTTTATATTTTTGGAAAGATTCAGTCTTCTAAGTGTTAAGTATTTATATGTACATATAGTATTAAAATTAAATTTCAGTGATAAGAAAATTTCCTAATATTCAGATTTTGACACACAATTTAAAATGTGATTGTTTATCTTGGCATTACTACTTCCAAAACTATGGGAACAAACATACTTAAGGAGACATTTTAAACATTTATATTTGTGAAAATATCAGCATTCTTTGATGAGGAAAGGGGAAACTCCCTCACATAGCTGCCTTATAGTCTTTAATTTCCTTTCCATAAAATGGCATTGATGGGCTTGAGTGAAAACTAGGTCAGCACGTGGAAGAAAATTTCAGGTGCAAACAGTATTCTTTCTCATTTCTCCTCAAGGTGTGCCACCGCACCTGGGTGTGTTCCGAAACAACAGCATACTTTCTGTGTAGTTTCTACAGCATCCTTCTTTAACGTCTTTGGGGAGATGTCTGTCTTCTCCCTCATCCCTGAGAGGAACATGCGTGTTTTAAGCAATGATGCTGTTACCACCATTTTGTCACATCTTGTCATGTCCAGCCTCAAGCCCTCCCCTCCCTTCTTCAGTCAGCTAACTCCAGTCTCAGTTGAGGTGTCATGGAGCCCTTTTCAGGGGAGCCCTCCCTGACCACCCCTCTCTGGATAAAGTCTGGATCGGTGCTCCCTCTCCAGGCCCCCAGACCACCCACCCCACCGCGTCTGGTTGGTGTCACAGTCTCTGTGCATGCCTTTTGTCATTCTTTATTACTCCCCTTTCTTTAGACTGTCCGTGAAGGCTGTCTTGTTCACTACTGTATTCCCAGAGCCCAAAATGGTGCTTGGCAAATAATAGCCCTCAATTAATATTAGTGGAATGAATAAGTAAATGATAGCTCTAGAGAAGAATTCCCAGATAGAGGTGTAATAGAGCCATAGACTAGGAAAACTTGAGTGAAATCTGGTTAGCAGTTGGTTAGCAATGCCGGTTGACCACACAGCTTCCTTCCATGGGAAATGACAAAGTCGACGTCAGTGGTCTGCAAATTTAGCTTTGGAAGCTACTTCCTTTAAATCTGTCTCTCCCTTTCATCTGCATTAAAGAGCCTCCCTGGATCTATAATAGACAAGAATATAAAAGCATCATTCTCTTTCTCTTCCCATCCTGTTTACTCAGCAACCCCAGCCCCCCGCCTTCGCCTCGGCCCACATGTTCTCTATTAATAAGAGTTAGGAGAGGCCAACCTCACCCAGCACAGTTTCCCCCCATTCTTTTCTCCTCAGGGAGGCGTCAGCCAACTGCCAGAACTCATGAGTGAAAGGCCTTGCCCGCTCTTGGGAGCTTCTGGGGGAGGGTGAAGACAAAGGTGATGTCTGGGCCTCCAGTGTCTCTGAGACCCGAATAACCTCAAGTGTTTTCAAACCAGCAAGCAGCTCATTTAAAATTTGGTGATAAGCCATGGCCCTCATTTGGGGAAATTTAGAGGCACATTTTAGGGAGTAAACACATTTACTATAACTGGAAATGGGGCCAAATTCTGTGCCTTTGGAAAAGTCAGTAAAGCAGTCACACCCTGGTGCCTTCTAAGTGAATTAACGTACTGTATTCCGTTGGAGAGTCATTTTGCTCTTCATCTTTAATTCCTGCCCTGAGGAGCCATCTGTACTTGGAGAGTATGTGCACAGGGTAACTCACTGTGGACCAAGGACCTTCGTGCTCAGCCCTCAATGAATGACCCTTTCATACGCTGGGGGCTCCCTCTCATTTTCGGACTAACCCGAACTTAGCTGGGCGTAGAAATTTCTACAGCCGAAAGGTTCACACTAATGTAAAAACGAAAGGCAATGTAGAAAACAAAATTTTCCACATCCTTTTGGCTGGTGCTGTCGATGCGGTAGTTCTTTTCTTAACCCATAAATGCCATCTATTAATCCATGATGCAATATTATTCTTCTCGGGATCTCCTGCTTACCTTTGAAAAAGACAGATGAAAAGTTCAAGTTATTTTAGGGCTTTGGGGGAGGGACGTTGCATGAATTCTTCTTTCAGTAGAGGCAAAATCCTAGAGTCCAGGAAGAGTTAATGCCTTTATAAGGTGAATGGTATATTTCTTTCTTACCAAGGCTGAGGCCCAATGCTTGATTTAAAAAAAACAATCAATTAAGTAGCTGGAGTCATGCTGTCCATCAATATGATTGTCAGTCAACTATACCAATCAATGGGCTTATTTACATTTGAATCTCTTCCTTCTTTTGTATAGACTTTTGGAGACTCTTTTTCTTTTAAGGTTTTTACTTTATTATTTTCTGTTTATGCATTTATATATGCCTATTGTCGAAAAAAATTAGAAAGTATAAAAAAAAGCATAACGAAGGGAAAAAGCCCACAGTGTTACCACCCGGAGACATACAGACACCATTAACATAATGGCCTGTTTCCTTGGAGAATTTTTTCAAGCCTACTTTTTGATTCCTGCCTACCCTGCTTCGGAAATGCTTTTTTCCTTTTCTCTTTCTGCAGCATTTTTGCCAACAAAAGAGAATCCTTGTTGTGACCGCATCGGAACGTGCATAAAACCGTCCAGCAGCTGGTTCTCATGTGGCACATAGTAGGCACACAGGAAAAGTTTGTTTACTAAATAGGACTGATTATTTCCAGAAACCCAGTGAACTAATTCTTGACTAACGGGTGCTATTCATCAGCTTAACCACATGAGATAGAAAATTGAATGCAAGTTAGAGAGAATGACATGTTATAGAAATGTTAGTAAGTATGGTTTTTAATAGTTAGTTGCCCAGCAGTTAGGATGAAGAAGCTAAATTAATGAGGACGGCTTCTACTGAACTTCTCTTTTCTTGCCAGAACCCTTGTGAAGGGTGAACTCGGGGACGCCATAGGACCCTAAACTCTTCTGAAATCCAAGCCTGTGCATTTGGTTTCCACATTATATGTCACCTAAACTTATTCAAAGTCTCCATTAAAGACTGCGAAAATAGCCCTTATTTTACATGGAATAAAATTTGGGGTTCTGAATTTCTAATTCATGCCTCTTATTTAAGTTCCCACACAAAACCTAGCATTCAGTTTCTGTAGCACCTCCACTGGGTTTCAGCATATCCTTTTCAGATCATTCACCAGACAGCATCCTACAGCTCTCATTCATAAAGTCCAATTATAAGACAAGAAATGTCAGGAATATACACTTTGAGAGTGGGAGGCAAACAGAACAGTACATTGTGACTTTGTAAGAACAGCCATGCATTTCCTCTGGGCTTGTTTTCAGTTCCTTTGTCAGCTGATTACATGGTCTTTTATAATTTCTCATCTACAGAATGGAGCTATTTGCTTGTGGATTATTTGAAAGACACAGGCTTATGCAAAAGAAAAACGAAATCATCATGATGTAGAATGATATTTCTGGCTACATGTTTTTGCTTTTCTTTTTTTAACATAATTATAAGAATAAAATTTATACTAGTGACTCTTTAGATGTATGAGACAAGTAAATATCTTATTAATTCAGTCTTAATGCATATGTAATGTTATATATGCATTTGTGACTTATATGATCTCATTTGTCAATAATTTTATTTATTTTCATGTAAAGAAGAACGCTATCTTACATGCATTTTGTTTGCAAAGCACACACATTTTTAAAGCACCCACCTTGTGCTCCTTGATTCCTAAAAGAGATAGTTTAGTTTAGACAATACTTGACAGTTTACTAAATGCTTTCATTATACGTTGATACTTAATTCTCAGACTGCTCCCCAAATGTCAAAGTATCCTGGGCATGAAACCCTTATCTGGGGGAGACTTGACTGGCTCA
Source organism: Ailurus styani (assembly GCA_002007465.1). Lineage (NCBI taxonomy): Eukaryota > Metazoa > Chordata > Mammalia > Carnivora > Ailuridae > Ailurus > Ailurus styani. The sequence continues at coordinate 2,145,387 of LNAC01000300.1, forward strand.
GTCGATGGAGCGTGTGACTCCTGATTTTAAGGTAGTGAGTTTAAGCACCATGTTGGGCTTAGAGCTTACGTTAAATCAGTCAACCAATTAGTCATTCCTCATCTGTGGCTTTACCTTTCCATGCAGCCCCATAGATAAGTTTCCTACTCTCTGCCTGCCATCCCCTTGCTTGCTTATCCTTTAAGATGTACGTAGTTCACGATGATGGCTCCTCCATGAATCCTTTCCCTAATTAATTAAGTTGAAGTGAATTTATCTGTTCACCATGTCCCTTCACTACTCTATAAATTCAAGTTTCATGTGAAGTTAAAAAAAAAACTAGTTATTTTTTCAAATTTCATAGAACATGACTATATTCTTTTTTCTTTTTAAGATTTTATTTATTTGACAGAGAGAGAGAGAAAGAGTAAGCAGGCAAAGTGGCTGGCAGAGGGAGAGGGAGAAGCAGGCTCCTCACTGAGCAGAGAGCCTGATGTTGGACTCGATCCCAGGATCCTGGGATTGTGACCTGAGCGAGACTGAGCCACCCAGGCACCCAGCGCATGACTATATTCTTATAAAATTATTGTAAAAACCTCTTAGCCTTATGAGTCAATGAGCACTTTAATTAAAAGTGAAAAGCAAACAAAAAACTTGAATCCTTCCATAACAGTATATAGAGATCTTAGAGATCTTCTGAAGTCTGTTAAAATATTTTGTAGTATTTCATACTATATTCTACAAGTATTCTTTTTTTTTTTTTAAAGATTTTATTTATTTATTTGACACAGAGAGAGAGATTACAAGTAGGCAGAGAGGCAGGCAGAGAGAGAGGAAGACGCAGGCTCCCTGCTGAGCAGAGAGCCCAATGCAGGCCTTGATCCCAGGACCCTGAGATCATGACCTGAGCCGAAGGCAGAGGCTTTAACCCACTGAGCCACTCAGGCGCCCTATTCTACGAGTATTCTTGATCAGCACTGTTCAATAGAACTTTCTGTGGCAATGGAAATGTTCTGCATTTGTACTACCCATTTTGGTTATCACTAGTCTCATGTGGCAACTGAACACTTGAAATGTGGCTAGTGAAACTGAATAACTGAATTTTTAACTTAATTTAATTTAAATTTAAATAGTCTTATGTGGCTGATTGTTACCATACTGGACAGTGCAGACTTATACTTTTTATTAAAATCTATTGTTAGGGGGCACCTCGGTGGCTCAGTCGGTTAAGCGTCTGCCTTCAACTCAGGTCATGATCCCAGGGTCCTGGGATCAAGCCCCGCCTTGGGCTCCCTGCTCAGTGGGGAGCCTGCTTCTCCTGGTCTATGCTCTCTTGCTATCTCTGTTCTCTTCCTGTCTCTCAAATAAATAAATAAAATCTTAAAAAAAAATCTGTTAGATCATTTCCTAGCCCCCCCATATAAGAGAATTAAGTGTTATAACTAAGTAAAGCATGAGACCAGAAAGGTATTATTCTTGCCCTGTTACATGTATTAATTTTTGAGAAGTTTGCATTCACTTTATTTTTTTAAGAAGATTTTATTAAATTTTTGAGAGAAAAAGGGCGTGAGTGGGGTAAGGCATAGAGGGGGAGGGAGAAACAGACTCCCTGCTGAGCACAGAGCTGGAAGCAGAGCTCAGTCCCAGGACCCCAAGATCATGACCTGTGCCGAGAGGCTTAACTCACTGAGCCACCCAGGTACCCCAAGTTTGCATTCATTCTAATGCAGTCTTCTTTGAAGCTCTACCAGATGTTATTATATCCAGTAGGTAAAAGGGCATTCTACCACAGGTATTTTCTATGTGAAAGAATGCTTTAGGATGTGCAGCAAATAAAAATATTTGTGTCGTTGTTTATCATTACAGTGATATACTAGAATCAGTTCTGTATCTAACAGTGAGAAATTGACTCCAACATTTTATGATCCTCCATATAATGGAGGACAAGGTAGTCGGTCACTAGACATGATGATGAAATTATAATTTATTGAGACGAAAACAAGTATAGGATATATTTGCAACTGAAAAAAATAGGTTACTAAATATGTGCATAATACATTTCTTTTTTCATAAATACATATGCAAATATTTATGTAAGTTTTGGTTCAGTGGTGAGTCAGTGTGCTTAGTAGAGAACATGGGTCTTCAGAGTCACAATGATCAGGGTTTGCAACCAGGCTCTACCATAGAACGTCTGCGTGACTTTGGACAAGTCTCTCCCTTCTCTGAACTTTGGTTTCCTCATTGCTAAAATGATAGGATGATATATATATCTTGGGGTTGTGTTAAATAATATATGTAAAGCACTTAGTACCTATGTAGTATTTAGTCCATCTTAGTTGTTTTTCTAAGACTAGTAAGGGCAGGCATAGAAAGAAATCACAAATGATATTGCAAGATCATATTCGGAGAAATGATATTCCAAGATGTTGAAAATGAAGATGAGATGTTGAAAATCTCTCAGCTGTGAAGACATGGTTGATGTTGTTAGTTTAATTAATTGGATAGAACATTGCTTTCTTTTTTTTTTTTAATATTATTTATTTATTTATTTGACACAGAGAGAGAGAGAGAGATCACAAGTACGCAGAGAGGCAGGCAGAGAAAGCAGGCTCCCTGCTGAGCAGAGAGCCGGATGTGGGCCTCAATCCCAGGACCCTGAGATCATGACCTGAGCTGAAGGCAGAGGCTTTAACCCACTGAGCCACCCAGGCGCCCAGAACATTGCTTTCTTGAATATGAAAAAGTCCATTAAAATTATGTATACGTGAAACTGAAAAAAGTGAGTAAACTCTGGATGTCATGGAGAAATATGCCAAGATAATAAACTGCAGAGCAGTATGGAGAGTGTGATCTCATTCATGTTTGAAAAAAAACTTTTTTTAAAAAATGAAAGATAATATCACTTTGGTAAGTGACTCTGGATGACCTAGTAAGGAGAAGCAGAGAAATCTTTTAACTTTTACTTTATGACTTTTGATTCTGTTTTAAGTTTTTACATTATTTTATTTAAAAATTTTTATTAATTGTTAAAATAATAAGCGCTGTGAGATCTTTGAACAGAAAGAAAGATAAAAAGAGTGAGAAAGAAAAAAAATTGCTTTTCATTCAAGTCTACCTTTGCCTAGTCTGAAGAAACATGGTTTTCAAAGCCGTATAAAGGACTTTGAAATTTCTTCAATATTAGCAAGTTTCTAATTCAGATGAAAACCGTGACAATTCTGCCACTGTATTATAATATTTGTGCAATGTCTTATTTTCTCTACTGAAATACTACTAGTATTTATTGAGCATTTATTAAGATAAAAATGAGAAAGGTGAGAAAAGGTAACTCTTTTCCCATTTTCTTATAATAAAGAACATTACAGAAAAACAGATATGCACTTCATTTATGTTCCTTTGGCCTCTTTCTATAATTTTCTGCCTTTTCCCTTCAATATAACATTCCACAGACCAAGCTCCACAGACTAAAGTATGTATGTTTTTCTTAGTACGGGAAGAATATGTGTTCCTTACAGAATAGAAAAAATAAAAACATTTATGGGGCCACCCCAGAGACAATCATTGGTAATATATTGGTGTGAAATTACAACAGTATTTTTGTATGTATACTATATTTGTGTGTATACTACACTATATTGTATTATATACTATACTATATTTGTACATTATCTTTAATGACTATATAGTATTACCTTCATGAATTTACAGGGATTTACATAACTAATCCCTTATTGCTGGACATCAAGATTGTCTCCAGCTTTTGGTTTTGTGATGCACATATTTACAGTTGGTATTTGTGCACGATGATGACTATTCTTTGGAATAAATTTTTAATGACATAATCGCTGAGTCACAGTTCAAACAAGAATTTGGGATTTTGATGTGTCTCAATAAATAATTGCTGAAATGAATCAGTGAATGGCTATGAGTTCCAGCAAACAGAAGACATCTGTGGAGGCGGCATCTGGAGTCAGGCTCAGAAGTCAAGTTGGTGAGTGGGATAACTAGGGGCGCTCTTAAGCCACTTTGGGGTCAAGAGAGTAAAAAGTGTGGAAGAATGTCCACATTCTTATGAAGGCAGTGCACTAACTGCTCAAGAAAGGGGGCTTAACCTTCACAATAGAGCCAGCTCCTGGCACTGCCCTACAGTGTAGCTTGTAAAAGAATATTTAAAACACAGAAAAAGAGCAAGGCTTCATCCAGCCTCTCTCCTGCAATCATGACTATTCAGAATCTACTCATCTTTCATTTTTTTTTTCTACTCATCTTTCAAAGAGTAATTTAAGTCTTACCTTCTTCACGAAGCATCCCTCCCTGACTTTCAAGGATGTCTTCCTCTATTAATGCATAGTGTCTCTTGTCTTCATCCCCATATTCAAGAATCATTTTTTAAACTACTTTGTGCCAAGCACTATGCTTGTTTGTCACTTTAATCTTGACAAACATCTGGGGAGGTAATGTTGTCATTGCTTTCTGTTTACAGATGGGGCACTGAGGCTGGGATAGATGAGATAACTTGTCACTGCAGTACAAAGAGGCTGACTCAGAAAGAAACCAGGGTCTTTCACTCTCCCCAACTTTGCTGAAATCTAGTTTTCCTAAGGGGCAGGAAAAGGCAGAAGGTGAAGAGTATGTATAAGTAGAGGGGGAATGAAAGTGAAAAGAAAGAGCAGTGGTTTAGGGGATTGTGGGGAAGGGTCCAGTGAGTCTGGCATGGAGAATTTGGGAGTAAGTGGCAGGAGATGCAGTTGGAAAGTAAAGTTGAGACTGGGTCTTAATGAATGCAGAAGCGCACAGCACAGCTCTTGGAACACAGTGAAATTCAGTAAAGGCAGTTGAGTTTTATAATCTGTTCAAGATTTAAGGTGTCCTTATTAAATGGTTTCCTTTCCTAGTTAGACTGTGAGCCCTATGAGGTTAGTCGTTTCCACAGACTTCATCTTTGTATCCAAAGGGTCCAGCAATATCCAGCATGTGGTAATGCCACGTAAATCTTTGTTGAATAAGTTAATCTATTCATGAACATCCTCTTGGGAAGGAGCATAGACAACACCAAGCCAAAAATAAAGCAACATACTGCTTTCAGAATCCGAAGACCCAGTTTCAGATACCTTCTCTAGCTTATAGGGTGTGTGACTTTGGGTAAGTTACATAACCTCTTTGAATAGTTTATTCACCTGATGATAATACTCACCTCGAAATGTTATTATGAGGATAGACTGAGATCACACTTTTGAATTGCTCAGCACGATGCTTGACAAATTGTAGACATTCAACAAATGTCAGTTTCTTACTTCCACCTTTCCACTATTCAGAACTGAACCGTACGCTAGGAGAGTGTATATGCAGAGTGAAGGGAAAGCCTCCATTTCTAGTATTTGTTCCTATTGTCAGATCATGGTTCTCAATTTAATATTTAAAAAAGATGGGGTGCCTGCGTGGCTAAATTAAGCATCTGCCTTCAGCTCAGGTCATGATCCCGGGGTCCTGGGATCGAGCCCTGAGGGGACTCCCTGTTCAGTGGGGAGTCTGCTCCTCCCTCCCTCTCTGCCTCTCCCCTGATCATTCTCTCTCTCTCTCTCTCTTTCAAATAAATGGGTAAAATCTTTAAAAAGATAAAAAATAAAAAAGATGACTATTCTTTAAAGCATGGGTTATAAAGTGCCATATATGGTTCTCAATTAAAAAAATGTTTTGAATGAGTGGATGGATGGATGGAATTGGATTTGAATTCTGAGAATTTTGTCAGAGTATCCACAGCACTCTCAAGATCTAAGATATATAAATATGTCAGTCACTAGTTGATTAGGTCATTCTTTAGTTGATTTGAAAGACCCATCAAAAATTCCTTTTATTTTGATTCCATCTGCAAGATTTAATCAACCAAACAAACTTGTGATGACCTAATTAGGTTCCTAGCTCTCTTGATGCCAGAATAAGAGGACCCTGGATTCAATAAAAAGGAACAAATATTAGGAAAATATCCTGTTGTCATCTGGCTTAAATATCATTTCTTTCTTTTCCTTTTTTAACAGCTCTATTGAAATAAAGCTCACATACCATGCAAATCACATTCATACAAAGTGTTTATACATTTATGTTTAGATGTAACACATTTAAATACAAAATTACATTTAAAGTGTACATTTCAATAGTTTGTAATATATTCGCAGAGCAGTGCAACTATCACCACAAATGAGTTCTAGATCTTTTTTATCATCCCAGAAGGAAACCCTGTGCTATTCACAGTCACTGCCCTCCTCCCTCTCATTTCCTCAGACCTCCCAAACACTAATCCACCTTCTGTCTATAGATTTGCCTATTCTGGACGATTCACGTGGATGAAATCATACTGCGTGTGTGTGTGTGTGTGAGTTTAAGATTTTATTTATTTATTTGTCAGAGAGAGAGAGAGAGAGAGAGAGAGCATAAGCAGGGGGAGAATCAGGAAGAGGGAGAAGCAGGCTCTCTGCTGAGCAGGGAGCCAGATTAGGGCCTCAATCCCATGACTCGGGATCATGACCTGAGCCAACCCTTAACTGACTGAGCCACCCAGGTGTCCTGCCTTCTTATTGTTTTTTTATTTTTTATTTTATTTTTTTTAAAGATTTTATTTATTTATTTGACACAGAGAGAGAGATTACAAGTAGGCAGAGAGGCAGGCAGAGAGACAAGGAGAGGAGGAAGCAGGCTCCCTGCTGAGCAGAGAGCCCGATGTGGGCCTTGATCCCAGGACGCTGAGATCATGACCTGAGCCGAAAGCAGAGGCTTTAACCCACTGAGCCACCCAGGCGCCCTCTTATTGTTTTTAAGATGATATTCAAAACACTTATACGGTTTTCAGTGCTCAGCAAGTTTTGGTTCCAGTGATTTCTCTGGTCTGGCCTTAGACTCTTTACCTCTTATTCTCTGTGCTCCATCCATACCATCATTCTCTTACTTCTGCAAAAGAACTAAGTCAAGATCTCTGCATGTATTTTATACACTTTTCCTAGAGACAACCACTCCTTTACCTACCCCACTCTCCCCACCCTAATTAGTTAATTCCAGTATATCCTTCTTACCTGAACTCGAATATTTTCTTAGAGAAGCATCTTTTTAAAATTTTTAAAAACTTATTACATATAATGTATTATTTGTCCCAGGGGTACAGGTCTATGAGTCATCAGGCTTACACATTTCACAGCACTCACCATAGCACAAACCCTCCCCAATGTCCATAACCCAGCCACCCTATCCCTCCCTCTCCACCCCCCAGCAACCGTCAGTTTGTTTCCTGAGATTAAGAGTCTTTTATGGTTTGTCTCCTTCACGATCCCATCTTGTTTCACTTCTTCCCTCCCTACCCCCATGACCACCCGCCCTGCCCCTCAAATTCCTCATGTCAGAGAGATCATATGATAATTGTCTTTCTCTGATTGACTTATTTTGCTTAGCATAATACCCTCTAGTTCCACCCACATTGTTGCAAACAGCAAGATTTCGTTTCTTTTGATGGCTGCATAATATTCCATTGTATATATAAACCACATCTTTATCATTTCATCTGTTGATGGACATCTAGGTTCTTTCCATAGTTTGGCCATTGTGGACATTGCTGTTATAAACGTTTGGATGCACGTGCCCCTTCGGATCACTACATTTGTATCTTTAGGGTAAATACCCAGTAGTACGATTGCTGGGTTGTAGGGTAACTCTATTTTCAACGTTTTGAGGAACCTCCATACTGTTTTCCAGAGTGGCTGCACCAGCTTGCATTCCCACCAACAGTGTAGGAGGGCTCCCCTTTCTCCGCATCCTCGCCAACATCTGTCATTTCCTGACTTGTTAACGTTAGCCATTCTGACTGGTGTGAGGTGGTATCTTACTGTGGTTTTGATTTGTATTTCCCTGATGCCAAGTGATGTTGAGCACTTTCTCATGTGTCTGTTGGCCATTTGGATGTAGAGAAGCATCTTCTTAAATTGATCTCCTGGTCCCCTCCCTTCCCTTCCCCCCAACCTGGCATAGGTTCCGTTTCATTCTCTTCGCTCCACATTTCTTTCCCTCAAAACATTTACCTCAGTTTAAAATTATGCGTATGTTTGTGCATATATTTTTAATGCTTTTAAAAAAAAAGTTTATTTATTTATTTTTGGAATCTCCTCACCCAACGTGGGGCTTGAACTTACAACCCTGAAATCAAGAGTCGAATGCTCTTCCTGCTGAGGCAGTGAGGCACCCCAGTGCGATCATTTAATCAGTGCCTCTTTCTCTACGTAAATAGGTGTTGAAACTGGTTTTGCCCCTATTGCCTAACAATGAACACAGTACCTTGCTTTTAATAGATAATAAATAAATCTCAGCTGACAATATGAGTAAGAAAGACCACCAAATTTTGGCTTGAATAACAAATGGATCATGTGATCATGAACTAAGTTAAGGAATGCAAGACGAGGAGTATCCCTGGTCCGGGCCAGGAAAAGAGAGATGTTAAGGAGTAGGAGGAAAGTTGCAGTTAAGGAAGTCCCAGTGAGCAAAAACAGCAGGAGGCTGGACTACAGATTTAGAGCTGTAGGAAGAGATCAAGGGTGGAAACGCAGGTTCAGAGTTTATGTGCATAGAACTTTTGGTTAAGATCTTGGGAGTGGCTGAATTTGTCCAGGAAGAACATGTGGTATAAAAGGCAAAAGACTAAACTTTAGAGATACCCATATTAAGAAACAGGCATAAGAAGATTTAGAATAAAGTTTGGAATGAAAAGTCAGAGTTGGGACACCTGCGTGGCTGCCTTCAGCTCAGGTCATGATCTCAGGGTCCTGGTATGGAGTCCCATATCAGGCACCCTGCTCTGTGGAAAGCCTGCTTCTCCCTCTCCCTCTGCCTGCTGCTCTGCCTACTTGTACTCTCTATCTCTGTCAAATAAATAAATAAAATCTTAAAAACAAGCGCCAAATTTATGGGGGAAGAACTGTTAATATGCTTCAGAGGGAATCTTCTGGTTTGGTCATTTGGGTGAGGTGATGATCATCAGATCTTTCCATTTTAAGGGATTTTTGAGGATCCATAAGTGATCCTTGATTGAATCAGTTATTTCACTGAGGGCTGCTGAATGATGATTTTTACATTTCATTTTGATTTCTTCAAGAAATCCTACCACCCCACCCCTGCCCTTAAACAAAAGTCCTATGTTCCTCTCAGGGAAAGATCCCCCGGGGCACCTCCCTCTTCCACTAGCCCATGGCCAGGAAGTTTTACCCCATGGGTTCAGGACAACCACAAGGCTCCTTCCTGAGAAGGTTGCAAGGGAATGGAGCATATGCTGGAGTGAAAGTTGCTTAATCTTTGGAGAGTATATCCAAGGGATGAAGACTATTCCTTTTGATAAATAAGTAACACGACCCCTTCTAGCCTTAGACCTCATCAACAAAAAATGCAAAGAGAGATGAGATTTGCACAAGGTCACACACCACATCCCTTTAGAGCCAATCTCTAAATACAATCTCATTCTTCAGATGGCTTTCCACCACCATCCAAGTCTAAGGAAGCTGCCCCTTCCCACACACCCGTAACAGCACCTTGGTCTTTCCTCTCCCATCAGTCCGCATCCAGAATGGTAAGGGCCACTTTCCTCCCCTGAGCCCTCATGTAGACATCACGGTCTTTGACAGCAGGGGCTGCATCATTCTGGTTCCATAGTTGCTTCTTAGTATTTAATCCAGGACCTCATACATAAGAGGGGCTCAAAAATTTTTGCTGGGTATGTGAATGATTAAGGAAACACAAGCAGGGAAAACCAACTCCAGGGAAGTGAGAATAGCATTCTATGGCTGGAGCCTAGAGAGAGAGGCAAGGAGCATGCAGAGGCACACTGAAGAGGCATCCAGAGGGGTTGGATTTTACCAGGAACGCACAGAGGAGGCCTGGGGGCCCTCGAGGAGTAGATCTTTCGCCAATCTTCTATTGGATTGGCGATTCAGAAAGATCTCATTTAATCCTCTTAACAACTTGATGAGATAGCCATTCCTATCTCCATTTTACTGATAAGGAAATGGTCCTCAGAGAAATGTAGCAACTTGTTCAAGGACACCCAGCTAGGAGGTAAGTGGAGTCAAGAATCATGACTACCTCTCTGGCGTTTTGTAGGAATGAGCATAGATTCAACAGCAGACGAGGGACACAAGCTATCTTGGTCATGACTTTGACAGGCTCATAGCCTGGTTTCTCAGGACTCATTCCCTTCAGTCTTTCTTTACTCATATGGGTCCAAGATGAAAATAGACATATGCATTTGACTTAACATGATATAGCTGCTTGGGGGATAATTGTCCATTTGAAAGTTTTTCAGTGTTTGCTCCTGGCTGCACCTTCTCCTTCCGAGATCCCAAGGTGAAAATAAGGTTTAACTTGGCCCAAGGTCAGTGGCAAAGGTCTGTGTGCAGCCACTGCACATTCCCACAGGAGGTAAGACTTCCGAACTTTGTACCAAAGAAACAGTAAAGACAGTAAAGACTCCTCTCTCCCTGAAGCCCTCCTCTTAGGCAGCTTAAGAAAATGAGCCTTTGGCTCAGGTCATGATCCTAGGGTCCTGGGATCGAGCCCCACCTTGGGCTCTAGCCCCACATCGGGCTCCCTGCTCGGCGGGAAGCCTGCTTCTCCTCTCCCTCAGCTGCTCCCCGGCTTGTGTTCCCTCTCTCCCTGTGTCTCTCTCTGTCAAATAAATAAATAAATAAAATCTTTAAATAATAATAATAATAATAATAAAAGAAACAGCTCTAGTTCAGATCAGAGTCTTGCTTAAATTTCTGACACCTCTCTGAGGAACTTGCATGGGCTCAGTCTTTGAATTCTTCCGTGTAGTGCTCTCCCCACCTGAGTAGGGAAATGGCAGATTCCACACCCTCCTGGATTTAACCAGAATCTTTTCTTCAAGTCTTTGAAATAATTCATTACTTCAGCTAAAATAAGGTCTCCAAAAGTGTAGCATGAACTTTAAGGTTGCCCCTTCTTTTAATAAAGGAACGAAGAGAGAAAATAGTCTGGTTACTTGTCTGATATAGTCAAGTATCTAAAAGGGATTATGTATTTTAATCAAATAGAGAGTTTCGATATTACCAGAGTTGCTCTTGTTCTTTATTTTCAATTTTCCTTCTCATAACCGCTTATTCATTTTTTTTAGCCTACATGTTAATAAAAACAATAGAAGCAACAATTGGCTAGTTCATTACTACTTGTGAAAGTCCTTTCACACACATGATTTAATTTTATTCTTACAAGAAATTTGTGGGGTGTTTCTTACCATTCCCTTTTCACAAATGGGGAAATGAGGACCAGAGAGGTTAAGGGACTTGTTTAAGGTCATTCTGGTGGAAATCCAGAACCAGGATCTAAGCCCCATCTTTCTAGATGCTGGATAAAAGCATGAGCGTCGGAGACACACTGCCTAAATTCAAACCTCAGCCTCACCTTTTACTTGAGTGAGGTGACCTTGTCTGCCTCGGTTCCTCAACTGTGTAGTAGGGATTACAACAGTATCTACCTTTTTTTTTTTTTAATTTTTAAAAAAGATTGTATTTATTTATTTGACACAGAGAGAGAGATCAGATCACAAGTAGGCAGAGAGAGAGAGGGGGGGAAGCAGGCTCCCTGCCGAGCAGAGAGCCTGATGTGGGCCTCGATCCCAGGACCCTGAGATCATGACCTGAGCCGAAGGCAGAGGCTTTAACTCACTGAGCCACCCAGGCGCCCAACAGTATCTACCTTAATGACTTGTTCTAATGAGGAAATGAGTTAATATGTTTCTACTAAGTAGAAATGTGTCCTAGCTATTACGTATAATCTGTCCTGGTTGTGACAGATTGGCGATGTAAGAGGATTGGCGATGATGACAATGGTGATGATGATGACCCCAAACCCCGATTTGTTCCATTATCTTAGGCTAGATGTACACTATGTAATTATGGAAATGAGTTAATCCAGGAAATAATGGAAACCTCCAAGTCAAGTTGCTTCAAGATTTTAAGAAGAATACAATTGCCTAAAAAAAAAACTTACTGAATTAAACTTAAATAAATCTGTAACACCAGTATTGTCTACAAACTTATTAGACTAAATAAGGAAACAAATTAGTAAGATAATGCTTTTATGGATTTATGCAAAAGATACATTATTCTATTATTTTTCTTCTGAAATGACACATTTTCGAATAAACATAAATGTTAGATATCTGCTTGGCCATTTTATAGCTCTCATTCACTCACCATGGGTCCCCCTCAAAACACCTCCCACAGTTGTATAAAATGTTCTTAGTCTTTCTGAAGAGATGGACTGGTCCCTTTGCAGATAGATCGCTTTTTTTTTTTTTTAAAGATTTTATTTATTTATTTAAGAGAGAGAGAGAGAGAGAGAGAGGGGAGAGAGAGTACAAGCAGGGGGAGCAGCAGGCAGAGGGAGAAGCAGGCTCCCCATTGAGCAAGTCCCTCCCCCCACCCCGACGAGGGATTTGGTCCCGGGATCATGACCTGAGCTGAAGGCAGACGCTTAACTGACTGAGCCACCCAGCCACCCCTGGATAGATCCATTTTTGTGTATTGGGCCCACATTTATAAATATCTCTGAAACTTAGTTATATGAAATTAAAAGCATCCATGTCTTGCATGTGCTTGGTATATGTTATCTCACAGGAAGTGCCATCTCTTTATGAATTCATTTAGAGGTAAATTAAGGAGCAAAATCTTATTTTACAACTTTTAGGGAAACTAAATTGTCTCCTAAATCCCAAGTTGTATTCCTAAAAGAAGATTAAAAATGTGGTTACTCTGATTTTTGTATGGGTGATTTCCCAAAGTCATATTATTTTCTTTATATGTCTAATGCCTTCAGCTAAGTTAGAAAGAGGATTTCATTTAGGTTGAGTAGATGATCCTGGATTAAAAATAAATTCTTATAGTATGCTCACTCACTCACTCACTCCACATTTATTGAGAACCTACTATATATTTACTACTGTATTCACAGATTTCACCATAATAGCAAAAAATTCATAATTATTTAAGTGCTCATTATAAGAGAATGCTGGGCCCTATAGCTCAGGGGTTAGAGCACTGGTCTTGTATAAGAGAATGCTGAAAAAATATAGACCTTTGAGATTATGTTGTAAATTGTATTTTAAATTGTGCCATTTAACAATGTGGAAAGAGGCATAATGTTAAGTGAAAAATGAGTTGTAAACATAAATATGATCTCATTTTACAATTGGAAGGATATAGAGTAAAACAACAACAAAGATTCAAATCTATTTTTCCTACAATAAGCTGGCATACATTGTCTGATATGAAAAAATATATATATTTGTTTAAAAGTCTATAAATCGGTTGGATGTATGTGCCACGAAAAAGGAAGATTTATCTTTTTAAAAAAATTTATTTATTTGAGAGAGATAGAGCAAGAGCAATGAGGAGAGGCAGGGGGAGAAGCAGACTCCTTGCTGAGCAGGGAGCCCAATGCGGGGCTCTATCCCAGGACCCCAGGATCATAAACTGAGCTGGATGCAGACGCTTAACTGACTGAGCCATGCAGGAGCCCCAAAAGGGAGATATATCTTTAGAATTTGTTTTAAAGAACATAAATAGTACTTAAAAACTTGGTGTAAATATGTATGTCTTCAAATGAAAAAACATGTGGGTGCCTGTGTATGTATTTTTTTTTAAAGAAGAAAGCAGTGCATAGAGAAATATGTTTTGAATAATTCCATATTGTAAAAAGTCAAAACAAGACTATATAACTTATATGGGTGCATGTCCATAAAAGTAAGTCTGGTAAGAAATACTAAAATATAAAAATATTTCTAGCTGGAGAAATATAGTCAGAATAGTTTTATTTTTTTAATATTTTATTTATTTATTTGAGAGAGAGAGTGAGAGAGAGCACAAGCAGAGGGGAGAGGCAGAGGGAGAGGGAGAAACAGACTCCCTGCAGAGCAAGGAGCTTGATGCAGGGCTGGATCCCAGGACGCTGGGAGCACAACCCGAGCCCAAGGCAGATACTTAACTAACTGAACCACCCAGGCCCCCATAGTCAGAATAATTTAAATTTTTCCCTATCTTTTGTCTTTTGCTTTCTTTTTAAAATAAGCATAAAGCTGTAAACCTGTAGTAAGTTTTTAGATAGGAAAAAACCCAGCAGATGGTGTAAAATAGATGAAACCTAATGGCAACCAAAGCAAATCTTCCCCTTGTCAGGCTCCCGTTAGGTGCTGTGCATTGTGTTGGTGGACCACATACAGCTTTACACACTCCTTCCTTGTAGGAAGGAGTCACATACAAAAGAAAAAAACTTAAAAAATAGTCCATCCTCTTGTTTATTTCTTCCCTGCAAGGTTCCAGACATTGTGCTAGACAAAGCTTTATATACCTAATTTTGTTTGCTATAGCATCCCTGCGAAGTAGGTCTATTTGTACCTATTTTGCAAATAAAGAAAAAGGACACAAAGCAAGTTATGTGTGGGACTCAAGCTTGTCTTGTTCCAAAAAGAGGCATATAAGGCTCTTTAAGAAGGGAGAGAAGAAAATCCTGGCTGGCAGTGGTTGTAAACTGGTGACTTGTGTGGCCAATGTAGCCTACAGACATGATTAACCAGCAAAAGCATTTTTTAAAAAAATATTAAAATCTGGATGTCTTCACTCACGGTTATATAGTGGTTACAGATGCAAGCTCTGTAACTAGACCCTTTGAATTTAAATCCGAGGTTTATGTCTCAATATAAAATGAGGGTTAATAATTATACATCATATAGTTTTAATAAAGACTAAATCAGTTTATACATGTAAAAAGTTTTGGCACAGTACTTGACATGTGGTAAGAATTCAGTATGTAGCTCGTGTTCCATTGCCTATCCTGGAGATCTGTAAATGGAATCACATGTGGACTTCTGTATCCAACTTCTCTGACTCAGCGTAGTGTTTTCCGGGCTCATCCATGTGTAACATACATGTTCATTCCTTTTTATGGCTGAATAATACTCCACAATATGGATATGGATTTACCCCATTTTGTTTACCTTTGTATCAGGTGATGGACATTTGGGTTATTTCCACCTTTTGGCTATTGTGAACAGAAATGCTACAAATATTCATGCACAAGTTTTTGTTTTCACTTCTTTTGGATATATACCTTGAAATGGAATTCTGGGTCATATGGCAAATCTCTGTTTAACTTATTGAGGAGCCACCAAATTGTTTTATATAGTGGTTGTACCATTTTACACTCCCAGCAGCAATTTATGAGAGCTCTAGTTTCTCCCTAGGCTTATTAATGTCTTATATTTTCCCTCTTTCTTTCTTTCTTTCTTTCTTTCTTTCTTTCTTTCTTTCTTTCTTTCTTTCTTTCTTTTTCTTCTTTCTTTTTCTCTGCCATTCTAGTACGTGTGAAGTGGTATTTCACTGTAACTTTGATTTGCATTTCCCTAATAACTAATGAGGGTCAACATCTTTTAGTATGCCTATTGGCCACTTGTATATCTTCTTGTCCATGCAAGTCCTTTGTTCATTTTTATATTGGATTGTATGCCTTTTTGTTACTGAGTTATAAGTGTTCTACGTACATATTCTGGGTACTGGACCCTTCTACGATACATGATTTGCAAACAATTTCTCCAGTTCCGTGGATTGTCTTTTCACTCTCTTGATATTGGCCTCTGAGGCACAAACATTTTAAATTTTGATTCCTATACATTTTAAGAGTGGCTGAAGATGTTTTTGAATGTTGTGCCACTAAGCCCCATTTTCCCATAAACCCTGTGGTTTTTATTACACACATGTACATAGCATGGTAGTTTTTAGGGCCACATATGTCCCCTTAGAGGAGAACTAGGAAAAGACCCAGTGGCAAGGAAGTTTGGCTCGTTTGGCTAACTGGAAATGGTTCAACATTGCGGGGGCACCCACCCTTTGCAGAAGCTCAGATTAGAGCTCACACTCTCAGCTCTTGCTGTGTGTCAGGCGGTATTGGAAGCACACATCACACACATGAACTTGCTAAATCTTCATGATAACACTTGGTGGTAGGTTCTATTTAAAATGTTTTTTAGATCAGAAACGGAGGTGCAGAGATTTGAAGGAACCTTTTCAAGGTCACACAGGGGTAACCGGTAGAGATAGTCTCTGAACACAAGCTGCCCCAGAGTGCAAGTTCTCAACTAGACCCCAGGACAGAGGTTATTCTGTTTCTCTCTTTTTTCTTTCTCTTAAGATTGTGCTGGAGGGGGGGAAAAAAACCCACACACACACAAAACTTAAAAGAACAAAAACTATTCTTCTTTTCCATCTCTTTTACCATTCTCTTCCCAAATCTTTTGTACTCATTTTCCAATTATACCTGAAAGAAATAATTGCTAGTTCCCTTCTGGAGAAGAGGCTGCTTAGCTCAGTGCCTATGAGTCAGATGGGCTCAAGCAGTTCTAAGGCTTGATACATGAATACCTGTTTTTCAGCCTCAGTTTCCTTTTCTATCATTTATTGCTTCTCTTAGACCTCTAGCAAAAATCTCCAGCCAAAACAGAGCTCTCGATTCCGAGTCTCTCCCCCAGTCCACAACACAGAACCCAATCCTGAGTGCTTCTTTACCAAACCTTCATCAATTCAATCAATACCACCAATTGCTGCCTTGGTGCTCAAACCAAGACATCAGGGTCATCCTTGATTACCTCCCCCTGACTTCACACACATTCAGTCTATCCCCAAGGCCTTTTAACTTGACCTCCAAATGACATCTTTGACATGCCTACTTGTCTCTGTCCCCGCCTTTGCTCTTCTACCCCAAGTCTGAGCAATCATCACCTCTGGCCTAGAATCCTGGAATAACTCCTTCATCTGTCTCCTGATCTCCTGCTCTTTAATCCACTCTCAGCAGGGACCAGAGTGAATGCCTTAAAATTTTATTCTGACCAAGCCAACTCCCCTGCATAAAACACTTCAAAGACCTCTAGCTCAGAGTAAAATCTAAACTCCTTACTGCACCCCGGTGAGGTCCTTCATACTGGGGTCTTTTTCCAACTTCATTTCATACCACTCAACCCTGCTCACTATGCCCCAGCCACATTGGCCTTATTTCAGTTCCTTAAACAAGCCAGTCCCTCTTCCTCTTCTGCTTTTCTCAACTTTCAGATCTCAGCTCAAGTGTCATCTTCTCTGATAGAATGCTCCTGATCTTCCTGCGAAGAGTGACCTCCCCCCAGAAGGCTCTATTTCATCAGCTTAGCGCCTTCATAGCAGTGATCTCAATGTGTAATTATCTTGTTTGTTTATTTACTTCTGTTTATCACCCCATTTGTTTGTTTTGTGTCTTCTACACTGTAATGTAAGCTCCATGATGCCTGTGACTTTGTCTGTCTTGGGCACGTGAGAGCTTTACTTAATCGTGGTGGTCTCCAATGAACAAATGAAAGAATAAATGAAAGAGTGTCTCAACTCATTCTCTTGATATGAACAATGGAGTGTTCTCTCTCTCTCTTTTTTTTAAGATTTTATTTTTGCAAGAGAGGGAGAGAGAGAGAAAGTGAGACCGTGAGTAACGTGAGCAGGGGAGAAGGCTAGAGGAAGAAGCAGACTCCCTGCTGAGCAGGGAGCCCAATGCAGGACTCGATCCCAGGACCCTCTGGGATCGTGACCTGAGCTGAAGGCAGGCACTGAACCAACTGAGCCACCCAGGCACTCCGGAGTGTCTTCTCCATGTGGGGCACTGTACTTGTTGCTGAGATGATTAAGATTCACAAAGTATCTTTGTGTTGAAAGGGAAAGGGGAGACAAAACAGGTAAAAAACTCTATAAAATATCAATATAAATATGAGTATAAAGCAAGAGAAAAGCATTGATAAAGGGGTAATTAAATCTGGGAGAAGAGGGATGCAGAGAAAATACAGAGAGCAGTGTGAGGCAGGGAAGAACGGAAGTGCCAGGGAGACATGGAAGAAGAGGTATTCCAGGACAGGGACAACAGTGTGAAACAAGGTGTGGAGGTGTAACAAGGGTTCGTGGTGCGTCTGAGGAGCAGCAAGGAATCCAGAGTGATTAGAACTTAGGGTGATTTGGGGAAGGTGTCTAAAGATGAGGCCAGGAAAATAGGAGAAACCCAGTTACCCAGGTTTTTGGAGGGTCAGCAGAGTTTGGAATGTGTTAGACAAGTCAATATGGCAGTCTTCTGTAAGCAGAAGAATGACATCTTCATTTTATTTTTTAAAATTATTTTTAAAAAGATTTATTTGGGCGCCTGGGTGGCTCAGTGGGTTAAAGCCTCTGCTTTCGGCTCAGGTCATGATCTCAGCGTCCTGGGATCGAGGCCCGCATCGGGCTCTCTGCTCAGCAGGGAGCCTGCTTCCTCCTCTCCTTGTCTCTCTGCCTGCCTCTCTGCCTACTTGTGATCTCTCTCTCTCTCTCAAATAAATAAANCCTCTCCTTGTCTCTCTGCCTGCCTCTCTGCCTACTTGTGATCTCTCTCTCTCTCTGTGTCAAATAAATAAATAAAATCTTTTAAAAAAAAAAGATTTATTTATTTATTTGAGAGGGAGAGAGTGAATGCAGTAGGGGCAGAGGGGTAGAAGGAGAGGGAGAAAGAAACTCTAAGCAGACTCCCCGCTGAACATGGAGCCCAACATGGGGCTCAATCCCTTGACTCTGAGATCATGACCTGAGCTGAAACCGGGAGTCAGATGCTTAACTGGCTCTGCCACCCAGGAAGCCCTTTGACATCTTCATTTTAGAAAGTTCCCTCTAACAGCAATATGGTGGGACCCAAGTCTGGAGACAGGGAGCTCAATTAGGAAGAGACCTAAAATATGGCAGAAGAGAGGGCAAGGAGATGTGGGGTGAATTTCAGACAGAATCCACATGACTTTGTCTACATGCATATGTTTAGTGGGGAAAAAAGAAAAGCCAAAGAACAAGTTGTAGGTTTTAGTTTGGGTAAAGAGTGATGTTGTTAAATTACGGTGGTATGGTTAAAGTCCAGTGAGCCCCACTCCCCTATTATAGATGTGGAACTCGTACCCTTTGCAGTGAAGTGAGTTGTCCATACAGATAGTTGATGGAAGAGTAAAGTGACAGCCCAAGACACCTGAATTCTGTATAGTGCTCCATTATCTGTACCAGTGCTTCTCAAACAATCTGTGGGGTGTCCAGATTTTTAAAAAAATGCTTTAATCCTCAGCCAATATATACTTTAAAAAAATTAAGTAAAAATGAATTATTAGAAAAATGATTTTAAAAAAAGACAAGCCTAGGGCGCCTGGGTGGCTCAGTGCATTAAAGCCTCTGCTTTCGGCTCAGGTCATGATCTCAGCATCCTGGGATCGAGTCCCACATCCCCGCTGAGCAGGGAGCCTGCTTCCTCCTCTCTCTCTCTGCCTGCCTCTCTGCCTACTTGTAACCTCTCTCTCTCTGTCAAATAAATAAATAAATTCTTAAAAAAAAAAAGACAGGCCTAACTTTTAAATGATTAGATATACCATTACACTTTCTGACTGCTAATATCATTTCTAAGGGCTTACTTCCAAGTTCTACACTCACAGCTAGCCAGTAAAATCAGAGGGCAAATCAGCATGGGTCCCCAGACCATACTTAGAAGGGTCTGGTCCATGCAGTTCTGAAGAAGTGGGCTCTGAGTTTCCCGAAGTGACAAGACTAAATGAAATTGAGATGAGCTCTGCTAGGCTACCACAGAGAATGATGCAGCCTGTCTGTCCAGTTTACCAATTATGATTTTACTCTCTAGTAAAAGTGTTCTTTGCACTGCCCGTCTTGTGCATGGGAGGTCTTACTGTCATGACTGCACTGACTGGGCCCCTTACAGAATTTTCTTCATAAAGAACTCATTTCCAAGGATGCCTGGGTGGCTTAGTCAGTTAGGCATCTGCCTTCAGCTCAGGTCATGATCCCAGGGTCCTGGGATCAAGTCCCCGTCAGGCTCCCTGCTCAGCGGGGAGCCTGCTTCTCCCTCTTGTCTGCCGCCCCACCTGCTTGCTTGTTCTCTCTCTCTCTCTCCGTCAAATAAATAAATAAAATCTTAAAAAAAAAAAAAAAGAACTCATTTCCAGTAAATCCCACCAGAACAGTTAGTGGCCGTCCTGAATTTCAGTCCCTAGGTTATTGGACACATTCCATACCTGGATTGGCAGTCTGGCAGGCGTCTCAGTTCCATTTTCCTGTCTGCCAAGGGAAAGAAAGGTATAACTCTTTGCTTGCTCATTCTATCCCTCTGCAAGAAAGGAAAAAAAAAAAAAAAAAAAAAAAAAATCT